>CAIGQZ010033212.1:642114-662311 GCA_903798205.1 Danio tinwini
CTCCCCTTACATGCTCAATCGACAAGGCGGGAGCCCTGGGCTCAATTATCTCCGAGCTCAGGGTTCTCTCCTGGGACAGCATGCCAAACCTGCTAATAGCATCAAGCAAAATCTAAGTGTGAACTCTTGAAAATGATTTAGATCAACATAATGTTGGATTGTTACTATACATAAAACTATTTATAAATAGATAAATTAGCAAATAATTATAAATAAGCATGTCATCTAAAAATACTACCTTCACTATTTAGTTCTCTGCTATTTGCTTTATTATTCTAGTTTATGTATGTCGCTCTAGGCTTCTGCCAGAGTTTGATCACACATGCACATACAAGTATGATGCTTTGGAAAAAAAAACCTCGTTAACCTGACAGCGCAGCTCCTACAGGTGGAATTACACAACCTTGACTAAAAAAAGAAAAGAAACTATAATGAACTATACATTGTAATATTGATTTCTGATTACATGATATTTTTGACTGTTCCAATAGTCACTGTTTCAACACTATTGTCATAGCATCTGACCAGTCATTGCTCACTTTAACAATGTGTGTATGTGAACAATTCTTATGTCCAAATGGCCCTTGTCATATATGAATCACCAGAAAGCACCAACATCTATATATTGTGCTAAAAATTATTAAAATCAATTGCTACTGTATATGGCCTACACAAAGATATTATGGGGTGCCTGAAAATCGTCTCAATTACATGTATTCCCAGCCTGATCTTACGAGGAAAGTTTAGTGGCTAATTCGTACAAGTTGAGTCCGATTTTAAAAAGGAGGCATGGCACATAACCCCGCCCCTAAACCCAACCGTCATTGGGTGATGAGCAAATCATACTAAATGGTACGAATTAGATCGTAGGGATTCATACGAATTAGCCACTAAATCAAAAAGTTACAAACTGCCAATTGCGAAATGACAGTGTGTTGGTATTCCTGTTAAAATGGATGCAGTACAAGATCTGCACCAAAGTAAATATGTTCTGAAACATCTCTCAAAGATATGAGGCATGCTCTCTGTGCAAGCAGGTAGTCACATTGGTTATACTGAGAATTTTTTATTGTTTGTTTGTTTGTTAGACTTTATTAATCCCAAAGGTAAATTCACGACACAGCAGAGCTCTCCATACTAAAATTAGATCAAATAAGTTACATATATATAAAAACAATAATAAAATTACATTCATACTGCACACCTTAGTTTCAAACAACGAGAAGACACTTGTCCATATCTAATAACTATTACAATTCAGCATAATTCATCTAGTATGATTTTGGTTATACTCACTGTATACTCACTGTTGGTAAAAATGACTTCCTGTATCTTTTTCTGTAACAATTAATCTTGAGCTAAAAGAGCTTGCACACGCTTGGACTGTTTCAAAAAGAGGATGATTATGGAAAATTTGTCCATCATTCGATCATGTGCAATCTCTTCTATAGTGGGTAGTACACAGCCCACAACAGAACCTGCCCTTTTTTATAATCTTTATTAATTTGTTTTCTCCTTCTCCAACAGTCCCCCTCCTCAGCAGGTTACAGCATACCGGATCACAGAAGACACCACAGAATCATAAAACTTTTTAACAGTGTCTGAAACACACACCAAAGGATCTCACTTGTCTTAAAGGGCACCTATTTTACCCCTTTTTTAAGATGTAATATTAATATTATGGTTCTTCTGAGTGTGCCAGTTTAAGTTCAGTTCAAAACACAATTCAGATTTTTTTATTATGATGTGTTAAAAAGTGTCATTTTGGGGGCGTGTACACAGTTTGCTGTTTTAGGGGCGTGTTGCTTCACATGAAAACTAGTTTCGACTTCCCGCCCAACTTAACAAGGGGGCGGAGCCAAGAGCTCCCCCACTGTGTGTATTGCAACAGACAGGCAGACAGAGAGAAGCAACATGAGAGGACCAGCATTCAGCTGTATATGTACGACTCAGAAACAGACCAAGCAGAGAGTACAGAATCGTGTCTTTGTATAGTTTTACAGCCAGCTGTGTGCTAGTTTAAAGCTCTGAACTTGTAGCCTACACCGAGACTAATAAAGCACACTGAATTAACTGTGACTGAAGGGCATCACACACCGGATGCACCGCAACATGGCGTGCACATGACAGTTGAAAGTATCGCACACTTGCAGCGCCGGTGTGTCACCCGATAGAAACTTATATTTAGAATTCAGAAATGCATGCCGCTGCGTGGCGCGACGCTGAGTGTCGCCGAGCGGCGCTTCTGGTGTAGGACCTGCTTGAGGCTATAACTAAAGGGCGTCATACACCGAATGCGTCGCTCAGAGCCACGACGCGGCACACCAGACGCGCACATTCGCATGTTATTTAAAATGAAACTATTCAGATTACGCTCTGTGGCACGGCAGAAATATGAACAGTGTCCTGAGCAGGGCCAGCGCGTCCATAGAGGCGACCTAGGTGGCAGAATAGTAAGCAAACCTCACGTTCGTCACTTTCACCCGCGACAACGCGAAATGCATGGCGCTGCGCGTCGTTAGTTCATTATTTCCAATAGAGGGACGCGCACGTGAGGCAACGCACTTGCACTTTCCAGCTGCACCTAGTTAAGATGACAGGGAGCTTCTGTGACCGCGGGAAATGCAAACTGCTGAAGTTTAAGGAAGACACAATGAAAAGTAAACATGTATGCAAACCCACCAAAACTCACAAACACTGGCGGCGAGGAGAGCGCTAACGTGGTGAATGTTGAGCCCAATGAGCCTTACATCTAAAAATAGAGCAGAGTGTTTCTTTGGTGATGTCGCTTTGACTCACATGCTGAAAATGGCGGACGTGAAACAACATACTGAGGAGATGGTAATGGCCACCTGTCAATCAATATTGGTGGGCGGGGGGACCGCACTCCTACGTCAAGTTGCGGTCGATCTCAAAACAGCTCCAATTGGTCCACCGTTTTTATGTTGTTAAATTGAAAAAAAAGGACTGAGTGTGTTTATATCACCCCAATATGACGGTCTATACACTATACCTACACATATGTCTGTCCAAACAGCTTAAAAAGTAGATTTTTCACCATAGATGCCCTTTAATAAAGGAACGCGACTCTGACTCTTCTTATACACCTGAATTGTATTTTCAGATCAATCGAGCTTATTCGATATTATATGATTATATTATATGAATATATAATATCATTGCTCCTGCTACAGTCATGGTACACAAAGTTCCTTGATTATTACACCAGAATGAATATAGTACCTAGCCATACTGACCTGTATAATAACTTTTCACTTTGCATTGGATTTAGTACACAGTTTAGTACAGAACCCAGTAAGCATTTTTTGTGTTTAAAAGATGTCTAATAGATGTCTAAGCATAGTCGTCTTAGCTAAAACAAGGCTAAACTTGGGCTGTCAGTGAACATCTACTAGACGTCTAAAAATAGGCCAAGACTAGTCATTAAATAAACAGAAATGAATGACTATATAAAATCTGTCTAACCTGTCTATTTGATGACTATTCTAGTTTTGGGCTATTCTTAAGGCCTGTGCACACCAAGACGTTTTTTGCTTGCGTTTTCCGCCAACGTTTGATGCCTCGTGACTAAATAAAGAGCGTCAATGTGATCGTGCACACCAACGTGCAAAACGCCAGACGTAAAATCGTCATTTTTAAAAAAACGCCTCATGCTAGTTTTTTTTGTTTTGACGCGCCGCGTGAAAACCTTCTCCACCAATCAGATTGGCACTTTTGTTCATGTGCACGTACTGCTGAAGTTACAGTAAACAGCACTTGGAGGTGCTCAAGCGCAACACTGTCAATCCGAGCGCACATTGAAGAAGATGCCCAGAGGCGTGATGAACGTGGAGCTGCTTATTGCTATGGTGAACAAAAATCATTTCTTCATCGCTAGAGCTGGAGCTGCTGATAGAACCATCCATAACAAGCGTGTCAACTTTGTCTTCTTTCTCTGTGTTACAAGCGGGTCTCAGGAGCTTAAAGTTGTGTAGTGCCATCTAACGCCAAGGAGTGATTTTGCATACTTTTCTGCTCGATGCATGTGAAAATCACTTGGGTTTGAATCCAGAAAAACGTCTTGGAAAAACGCTGACGATAAACGCAAACGAAAAGCGTCCCAGTGTGTACAAGCCTTTAGACATCTATTAGATTTCCACTGTCAGCCCAAGTTTAGCCTTGTTTTAGCCAAGCTGTCTATGTTTATATGTCTATTAGACGTCTATTAAACGTCTATTTGGTAGCTAACCAAATTTGTGTTAGTTCTGCACTCTTTTATAAAAGTTTATTTTTTGATATTGATGGTTCAATTAGAACATTTAACATCTGTCAAAACTTTATATCCCAGAAAAGGTTCTTTACGGTGGAAAAAATATAATTTGTTCAATTATTAAAATGTTTTTTACACAAAGGAAAACATGGCCTTTAAAGAACTGTTTATTTAAAATAGCTGAGATTCTTATAGGAGATCCAAAAATTGTGTAAGGGAACGAATGATAGTGAAGTTAATTTACAGTCCAAAACAAAACAAAAAAGGACATGAACTTGACTCTGATTACACACCACCCAAAAAGCACACACACACACACACACACACACACACACACACAAACACACACACAAAAGTACCTCACTCACACAGTCTTTGTGAAGTTGTTACATTGTAAAAAAAATGTAACTGTCCATTGGATTTGTTTTTCCTAAAGATCAATGGTTACTGGCTTTCAGCTGTCTTCAAAATATCTTGTTTAGTGTACAGTCAATTAAAGAAACTTGTAAAGGTTTGAAACTAGTCAAGAGTAAATACCCAGTAAGCATTTTTTGTGTTTAAAAGATGTCTAATAGACGTCTGTCAGTAAAAATCTAATAGACGTCTAAGAATAGGCCAAAACTAGACTAGTCGTCAAATAAACAGAAATAAATGACTACACATATAAAGTCTGTCTAATTTATATGACGACTAGTCTAGTTTTGGCCTATTCTTACACGTCTATTAGAGTTTCACTGACAGCCCAAGTTTAGCCTTGTTTTAGCCAAGCTGCTAGGTTTAGATGTCTAATAGAGATCTACTAAACACAAAATTGTTTGTTGGAAAGAGTCATGCTTTAAATAGGACAATTCAATTCACCTTTATTTGTTTAGTGCTTATACAATGTAGATTGTGTCAAAGCAGCTTCACATAGAGATTATAGTAAATTGAAACAGTGTCAGTTCAGTTCTCAGTTTAAGTTCAGTTCAGTTTAGCTCAGTTAGATGTGGTCTAATAATCACTACTGAGAGTCCAAACACTGAAGAGCAATTTCATCAATGCGCAGCTCTACAGATCCCGAACCATGCAAGCCAGTGGCGATAGCGGCGAGGAAAAAACTTCACCAATTGGCGAAAGTGTAGATTAAAAAAAAAAAAAAAAACCTCGAGAGAAACCAGGCTCAGTTGGGCACGACCATTTCTTCTATGGCCAAACGTCTTGTGCAGAGCTGCAGTCTAGGGGCCGGAAGCTTGACCTCAGCGAAGACTCGTCTGTCCTTGGAGCGTCAGAAATCAAGTCTTATGCTCTCCACCATGACCACCACAGCAGCTGCTCAGGATACGGCCTGGTCCAGGATTATGAAAACTTTGGGATCGCCTCGTCGCTGGTCTTGGATCGCATCAGTGGCTCTGCTGAGGGCCTCGGGATGAGTACCCCCAGGTGGAAATAGAGAATAAAGAGAATAATTAGCGTAGCTGCTGTTCATAGTGTATATAAACGAGATGCAAAAACCTGTGTGGGGCACATCATGCGTCATACCGCTAAGTGATGCACAAGTGTATGCTTTGCTAAAAAAAGATACGTTTTTAATCTAGTTTTGAAATGCGAGAGTGTGTCTGAGCCTCGGACATTATCAGGAAGGCTATTCCAGAGTTTAGGGGCCATAAATGAGAAGGCTCGACCTCCTTTACTCGACTTTGCTATTCTAAGTACTACCAGAAGCTCTGAGTTTTGAGATCTTAAAGAGCAGGACAATTGTAGAAACACTTCTGACATTTTTGAGTGAGATGCTAATGGTCTAATCTGGTTCAATGATCTATGCTAAGCTAAGCTAAGCTAAAAGTGCTCCTGCCAGACAAAGACATCCGCTAAATGGATTCCAACTTCCAACTAAAATGAGCCTAAACATGTGTTTTATTAAATGAATACAAATTTTAAAGCTGTAAGTTTGCAGTGTTGTAACCTTTTTTTGTTTTGGTAAAAAACATAATTGCTAGTTGTTGAATATTATTTAGTTATTTAAAAAATATATAGGTGATATTATAAATATGGAGCGTCATATACAGTATTATACCCATTGCAGACTCTGAAAAAAAATGTGCAAGTATTTTGTATTCTCAGCTTAATGTGAATATTATTTTTAATTTATCTGCTTTATTATGTTTTATATACTGTTACAACCTTCTTTTAAGTCTAGGAGTTTTGTTCAAAGGTGTAACAAAGAAGACTAATATTTTTGGTAGATAATGTTGGGTTAGATTTTAAAGAGAAGATAAACGAGGAGAACACACTTCAATCCTCAGCCTTAGAGTGAAGAGTCAGCACAAGGTTTAGAAAAAATAAACATTAGATTTAATTTAATAGAAATGTAAGAACTTTAACAGAAACTAGATATCAAACTGAGTGAGTATAGCCTAAAACAACAAACAGAAAGCAGCTAAGTTTAGAGGACTAGCTGAATAAAAAATACTGCTAGCTATTAAAAATACTACACTAGCTAATAAAAAAACCTGTATACTCTGTGACTGATTCCCACTTTCGCTATTTAATCAGTACATCTTCAGTTGGTATGTTTTCCTTTGTCTTTGATGGCTCTTTTGAAGTTAAACGGGAGTTTTTCCAACGCACATGACCTTTAATATCCGCCTGTTTATGTTGGTTCTGCTGATGTCACTGTGGGCGTGCGTGTTGTTTGTCTTTTTCAAAGTGGGTCTGTCCCTGACCCTAAATGACACTGTTTTGGAGACTCTTTTTTTTGTTTTTTTTTTCTATCTCTTTGATGTCAAAGTTGAAAACAGGTCATTGATAACAGATATCTGAGAAAAAAAAGATATCTAAATGTCTCTCTTGGAAATCAAATTGACTTCATTAAGCCTGTTAGGGGGGAAAATCTGAGATCAAAAGAATATTCAGTCTGATCTCGGACTCTAAAAAGGCTTAACACATTTCCGCATTCCTTTATACAGAAAAGCAAGGTCATCTTGGGTGGGTTGTTAATAAAGGTGGGCTTGTCAGGGGGTGGAGTGCAGATGGTTATTTGAGGACACGAGTGTGATGTTTTCATGATTTTATTGCCTCAAGAGGGTTACATTTTTTACAACCTAAATGTCCGACTGGTTTGTTTTCGTCTCTTTTTGAGCTAAAAACACAAACACTGGAGTCCTGCTGTAAATGGAAACGTAGATGCACATGGTTTCCGCCTGGACAGTAAAACTACCACCTGTCCTACTACGGCAGAAACACCACTTGCTATTAAGTGACATGCACAAGTGCACGCTTGTTTGAATCACATGCACTGTAAACATAACCCCAGCTCTTTTAAGTGGGGCAGAAATTTATTTTTCTTGCTGATTTGGTGAATAACATCAAACATATATGGAGTTAAACTGCAGTGACTTGTGGGTTAACATCGAACAGATCATTTATATAAATGATGTGAACGCTGATAATTCTCAAATGGCCTCAAACTAAATAAATAAAAGTTAAATAAGTAAGCTGGGTACTTATTAAAACAAGTGTGCTGTAATCAGTTAGTCATGACAGCATACGTTTTTAGTTCATTGTAACTTATTAAACTAAGTTACTCATGTTCTAACTTAATTTTATAAGCTACACAGGTCAGTTTAACATAAGTTTAATAGACTCATAAGGTTAATTTGATTCAGCTTAAAATTTTAAGGCAACCAGGATATTTTTACAGTGTAGTACACAAATACAGTTGTGATATATTTTAAAGGTTAGTTCGTGTACTAGGCATAGTAATATCAATGTACCAGTAGTACACTTAAGTATACACTACTACAATACCAGTGTTTTTTTTACAATATGCTTTCAAGTGTACCAGCAGTAAACTTTGAGTACACAACTACAGACAGTTAAAATATATTTTAAAGGTTAATTCATGTAGTAGGCATGTACCAGTAGTACATTTTTATGTGTATACAATTACACTACAACTACAATGTTTTTTTCAAAATATGCTTTCAAGTGTAACAGCAGTAAACTTTGGGTAAACAACTACTCTGTAAAAATTTAGATGATCAATTAATCATGACAGCATATGTTTTAAGGTCATTATAGGTTATTAAACTGAGTTAATTATGTTCTAACTGAGTTTTATAAGTTACTCAAGCTCTTTTAAGTCAGTTTAACATGATATAAGTTCAATGGACTCATAAGGTTAATTAGATTCAGCTTAAAAATTTAAAGGTGCAGTATGTAAGTTTGACACCCAGTGGTTGAACTAGGTATTGCACTCCTGGATCAAAATAGATGCACACGCAGAATGCCAGATTGACTACAGGAGCGAGTGATTTACACTGTGTTCTAAATAAAAGCAACGACACGCGATAGAGGGAATATTTTCCATATTAAAATGAATTTTGGTTCTAACCAACACCTCAAATTGATATATTAGAAACGGCTTCTATTTCTCACAGCTCAACATGTGAAACCTAGGACAGTGATCACCTCAGGTAAGTCTTGTGTGTTTTATTCAGTGCTAAATGCTAACAATGTGAGTTTGAATAGATTCTAAACCTTACCGTTTCGTGAGTGAGTGCATATTCTGTGCTTCTGAAAGGCTGTATTTAAATTTCTGTCGTGTTTTGTCTGGTGTAAACAGCCAAACTGCTGTTTGCGTGTTGTTAGGACACGAGATTACGATGTAACCTGCTCACCTAATGTTTACGTTAATAATATTTATATCATTTGCTAATTAATAACCTCATGTGGAACTGAATCTGTCTCATTTTGACGTCTGATACTGTCCATTTCGGTCACGGGCGCATGCTTTCAGAGCCTTTCTGAATGAATGAATACTCTGTGACTGATTTTCCAACAAGGCAACCCGGGGTGCTGAATTATAATTGGCTAAACTGGCATTGTGCAGGTTAAATTGACCTAAACAAAGACAGTTTTCTGGCACGGAAAAAAAACATTTTCAAAGCAGAATATCTGACTTCAGCATTGTTTTTCAGTTAAACAAGTATGTTCACTTGGGATGTTTCTTAAATATCTGCACTCATATTATGGTATCTTTATGCTTTAGAGGAGTCAAAAACTTACATACAGCACCTTTAAGACAACCAGGATTTTGTTTACAGTGTAGTACAAAAATACAGTTAAAAAATAGTTTAAAGATTACTTAATGTAGTAGGCATACTAATTTTAATGTACACTTTTAAGTATATACTATTAAAATACCACAAATTTTTTTACAAGGTATGCTTTTAAGTGTAACGGCAATATGCAACTATAGTGACAGTTGACTGATTGAATAAAAAAAGATATTTAAAATATCTAGCTTTGACCTGCCGTAGCATGTATCTGCTACTCTCTGATAATTCAAGTGGGTTTATTTTATATTTGCAACTAAGTTGCTTTTGATAAAAGCGTCTCCTAAACCAGGGATTCCCAAACTTTTCAGCTTGGGAACAATTCCAGTGACTCCCGACCCCCACTATCCTTGCAGGTGGTTATAAACATACAAACGTTGGACAACAGAAACTATATAAATGAGCTTATTGACAAAACAAGAAAAGTGCAACAGTCTAACAACCATATAATTTTTTATAGTCGTTATTCATTAGTTTAATTTAATATTAACCTCACTTAATGAGAATGGTGGGCAATGTTTACAGCACAAGACTATTCTTGGTTTAAGTTTGGAGACCGCCACTAGGAAATCGTTCTCTATGTTCAGTCGTGGCCTTTATTTTTAATTTATGTGAGTGCCGTAAAGGTGTCAAATTTTAACATTGTGAAAACCAATCTGCTGCAACTAACACTATTGCTGTGTCATTAATCTAGCGTAATAACTCCAGGGGTCGCAATCTAAAGAAAAAGGAATTGAAAGTTTGAGGGCTTTCTATTTGCATGTTTGCATTTTATTTGCATTTGAGTATTAGTAAACTGTCCGCTTAATATGTTGATACTGCTCCTTCAACAGACATTTAACTGACTATAATAAACTTTGCAAGTACATGTCAACTTACACTAACCCTAACCCCAACCTAACAGTCTACTTATAATCTAATGAGAATTAGTTGGCATGTAAACGCAATGTAACTTAAATTCAACAAACGGACCATCAAAATAAAGTGTGACCGCATGTTGTTTTTATGTAACTATTAAATACTATTGTTATCTTCTGTAGGTTTTGGATAAAATATGTTAATTGTAATAGTTTAATAACATATATGATATTTTTGGTAATCACCAAGCGACCCCTCATTATCTCACGACCCCAACTTTGGGAACAACTGTCCTAAACGACTAAATGTAAATTAATATTTTTAACATGTTAAAGTTCTCAAGGACACTCTATACGTGTCCCTTTCGTGAAAACTAACCATGGTTTTACTACAAATACAAAAAAGGGGAGCTATTGTGCTCAAACCATGGTTATAAAAAGTAGCTTTGTTTTTGCTACCCTAACCACAGGTTTGACCATGGCATTTTATATGAAACTTAGTAATCAATCTCTCCAAAAATAAATAAATAAACAAATAAATATCTTTACTGTATTTTTACTACAATAAAGCTGCATA
Source organism: Danio tinwini (assembly GCA_903798205.1). Lineage (NCBI taxonomy): Eukaryota > Metazoa > Chordata > Actinopteri > Cypriniformes > Danionidae > Danio > Danio tinwini. Next base: position 652,915 of record CAIGQZ010033212.1, read on the forward strand.
ATTTTTTTTTTGTGGTTGATTTATTGATTTTGCACATTAAGTTCACCACCATGTTCCCTTTAAGTATTCATATTTATACTTGAAATATATATTTAATAGTACTTTAAGTAGATGTGAAGTAATTTCCTATAAGTTTGGACGTTTTTCTAGTTCTTGAAGTATCAAAATGCCTGTATAATGAGCAATATTGGTCAGTCTAATAGATAAATATGCTTTAACCTTCTTCTGCTGCTTAAGGACAACAAGTTCTTATGGCTAACAGTAATAAAAAAGCTTCCAAATCAGTGTCTGGCCGTTGAGAAGTACAGTTTTATCACTGCAGACATTACAGCAACCACCAGCATGAAAAACGTCTGCATGGGTATAAGAAAAAAAGGTTAAGGTTATAAAAAAAGAAACAGTTTTGGATAACATAAGCATAGTATAGGGTATTAGCAAAACATTCATTAGTGTTAAAAGACAGGCTACACATTTTGATTTATTGTATGAAGTAACTGTCACATTTGTCTACACTGTCTGACAAGGTTAACGGTAAAGGATAAATCCTCAAATGCAAGGTGTTCATGGTATTCTTGCCTGGAGGTTTTGACAAGGGAAACAGAAAGGCTACAGTTACCGGTGTGACGCGCGTGCCGCTTTATCTCCGTCAGCAGATACTCGCGTTCCCACACGCGCGTGAACGGACAACTTGATCACGTGACGCGCAGAGAAACTCTCCACGCGCTGGAGAAAAAAAATATGATGCAACACTCTAATACAATTGCGTGGATCATGTGGTCCCAGAAAACTCCCCTTGGAGACTTTCGAAAGCCCAGCGGTTGACACATTATTAAAGCGCCCTTCCCCGGCGGAGTGTCACATCCTGTGGCCCATTCATAAACTCTGCGGCGCGGCCACGACAAAAGGCCTCGCGACGCGCGTGGAGAGGAGGAGACGTGTCTGTGGCCATGTCGTTTTTCCCGCGCGTCTATTATTATCCCAAGAGAGGGGCTGTGACAATAGTGGTAGCTCGAGCTTTCCAAAACGGGGTGCCGTCCTGACCTGAGTGAGGTCACGTACCACAGGGCGAGTGCACGCGGTGCCACAGAGCGCGCGCGTTGTGTCTCTCACCTCATTACAGGCGCCAAAACGCGTCAAATGAATGCCAGACCAAAGGACCAGGACGCGACAATTTGGCTTCGTAAAATGCTTGTATAACAGTTTTCGAGGGGGAACTTAATGAATGAGGAGCTTTGTGTGCCGCGTTCTGAAATAAATCACAAATTGCGTTAGCTGGCTTCAGTAAACTCATAACATGAACCTGAATGGGATGTTCTTGAACCTATGAAAAACCTCATGGAAAATTAGATTCGGAGGGAGCCACAAACAGGCCCACTTTTAGTTCTTTTTGTTACTGTTGTTGTGGCGAATAAGTGATCCAGAATGAAGTGGCGGAATATAGTTCAGAAGAGTTCGAATTCATTAGTAGCCTAATGCCTGTGCTAAGCCCATGAACTCTCATTCTTAATTCTCTGCTAATACTTTTGCATTAATGTAGCATAATGGATGCCAAATACCAGTAACAATATTTAATTTGACTAAAAATATAAAATATAGTACTTATAGCTGATTAATGTTTTGTGTTGCATATTATTTAATAAGTTCCCACAAAGGTGAGATATGTATTTGACTATAGTAAATAGCCTAGGCATGTAGTAAAAGTATATTTCATAGGAATTAAAACTGATTAGTTGAGACATTTAGCCTGTAATTAAAAACATGTCTAATTTAAGTTTGATTTTTGTTATTTATTATCAAGTGATATTTCTCCAAATGCCTACCCTACATTGCTGGGATGAATCTATACAAAAGATACCTTATTGTTGTTTCAGAGGTACTTGTCGGGTAGTAAACACACATTTTTCACGCTTGTACACATTATGTTCCGATACAAACAGTGACGCATATTACGCGCTTTGTTCAAAAAAAACACCTCGGACTGGATCCCCGGCAGCCAATCGGAGCAGAGGGGGGTCATTTAAGAAATCATTGATATTGCCAATGCGTCAAACACGAGCGTGTCAGCGGGACCCAGTGTGCGTATAAATACCGCGAGGCGACCCAGAGAGAGCTAGTCGTTTTGGAGAGCGCAAAGACAGTGAGGAACTCCACGTTTCATTTCATTTATTTATTTATCTATTTATTCTGAGCCGTGCTTTGGGATGAACAGACTGCTTCTGAACTTCTTCTGGGTGGCAGCATTCAGCGCACTCCTCGCCACACCGGGGCTCCGGGCTTCTCCAGTGGTCGGGCAGGAACCGATCCGCTGCGCCCCGTGCTCGCCGGAGCGGCTTGCCGAGTGTCCGGCGGTGGATGCCAGCTGTGAGGAGGTGCTTCGAGAGCCAGGCTGCGGCTGCTGCCTCGCCTGTGCGTTGAAGAGAGGTGACCCGTGCGGAATCTACACTGCGCCCTGCGGCTCCGGGCTGCGCTGCCTGCCGAAACCGGGAGAAGCCCGACCCTTGCACGCGCTCACCCGGGGACAAGCGGTGTGCACCGAGAGCCCCGAGCCTAACCAGAGCCAAAGCGAGACAGCACCAGGTACCGGCTTATTATTATACTATACTGCAGCCCGGCTATAGTCCTCTCGCTGATCTAACCACTGATGAGATTTCATCAGCATTACAAACCAGTTGAACCAGTATCAGATATTTAGGAATTTCAGCTTTTATAAAATAACATTTACATTTATGCAAAATAATAAGAAATTTAGCTATGTCTTGTAATTTACTTTTTTTATTTGATAGATTTCTAATACACATCACAAAATTGTGTGTATTATACATTTATATAAAAAATAATAATAATAAATGTAAGAAAAAACTAGTAAACTGTATGCCATAAATGACAAAATTTATGTTGAATTTACTGCTTAAATTAAACTCGCTTTTTATTTTGTTCCAATTATTTATTTATTTGTTTTTTGAACAGGTAAAAATATACATAAAGTTTTCACAATTGCTGAACATTTTTTTATTAAAATCTGAATAAACAATTCAAAACTTGAGTAGGCTGTTTAGGAGTGACTAATCCCGCCAACAAATCTCACCTCTCCTTTTCTTCTTTCAGATCATCCGGAGTCTCATAACGGGCCGACCGCAGTCAATGAAGGCAGCTCCACCGTGTTCGTGACCGGGCACGGAAAGCCCTTTGACCCGCGGGTCATCACGAATAAAGAGAGCATGAAGGCCAAAGTCAACGCGATACGCAAGAAACTGGTGGAACAGGTGAGCTCCAGGCACCTCAGTTTATAAACCAACGTCCTAAAGAAATGTAAGAGGGTTTAGTGTAAATGAGACCCCATGTACCACATACGACCACAAGAGGACGGTATAAGGTTACTGGAATTTCTTAAACTTTACATGAAGCAAGGAAAGAACCTTAGTGTAAAATTAGGATGCATGACTTTAGGAGATGCAATTTTACTTATTGTAGTAGTAGTAATAATAATAATACAATTATTATTAATAACAATAATAATTATAATAATTATTATTATTAATATTAATATTATTATTGGTAGTAGTAGTAGTAATAATAATAATAATAATAATTATTATTATTATTAGTAGTAGTAGTAGTAGAAATAAATAGTTTAAACCATTACATTTAAAATAAAAATCACTATTAATGTTATTGTATTTTTATTACTGATAATAACTGCTTAGTATTAACTGTTGTTGTTTATTAAACATTTTATACAATTATGTTAAGTAAACTAATTATTATAATTATAAACTGTTTGGTTTTTAATTGTTAATAACTTCAAAACCATAGTTGTTGGGTAGATAGATAGACAAACAGATAGATAGATAGATAGATAGATAGATAGATAGATAGATAGATAGATAGATAGATAGATAGATAGATAGATAGATAGATAGATAGATAGATAGATAGATAGATAGATAGATAGATAGTATTAGCAATAGTAGTAGTAGTGTGTATTAAATATAATAATATATTAAATATTAATATAGCAATACAGTAATTATTACTATATTTAATAACAGAAATATTATAATCATTATTATAATAGTAGTAATAACATAAGTTGTATTTCTGTTATTATTATTATTAATATTTTATTTAATATTTTTAAAAGGTTAGTTATTAATACTCATATGTATATATATATATATATATATATATATATATAAATAACCTATTAACATGTAATAAGATATTCAACTAATGCATTCTGTTGTTGTGTTTCTCTAGGGTCCCTGTCATATCGAACTCCAGACGGCCCTTGACAAGATCACTAAATCACAGCAGAAACTGGGAGACAAATTGACCAGATTCTACCTGCCAAACTGCGACAAACACGGCCTGTACAAAATCAAACAGGTGAGAAGAGGCGTCCTGCGCTCACACTGCGAGGTTGTGTGTTGGTATATAAGGCCTGACGTGTGATATTCTGCAACACGATGATATACGCGTGATGGCAGAGTGTTAGAACCACACTCCACCGAGAACTAGGCCGTGTGCATGCAAGCTTGTGTTTCTAGAGAATGAAAAAAAAAAAAAAAAAAAAGCCTGTCTCACTCTCTCTCTGTCTCGTTCTCCCCGCAGTGCGAATCATCTCTAGATGGTCAGAGGGGGAAGTGTTGGTGTGTGTCATCCTGGAATGGGAAGAAGATTCCTGGATCAAGTGACCTGCCAGCAGATGCAGAGTGTCCCGAGGAACTCAACCACTGATCCGTCACACACATGCATACAACACCACTGATTTTTTTTTTATCATTATATATATTTTTGAAAGTATTTATTTATTGTTAGTGGTGATATTTAATTCAGGTACACTGTTTCGATTGGTAAGCTCTCCAAAAAAAAGAAAACAAAAAGAAAAAGAAATCTATTTTTCTGTAAAGAAAATGAATATGTATTTTACATGAAGTACCCACACATTATTTATTTAAATGAATGTATTCATTTCGATATCTGGATAAGACTATTTATTCCTTATGCCTTATACATATTTTTGTATGGTGTAAATCTGTATATTTGCTTTATATCTCTAACTTCCTTCAGGCTCGCTTTGTTGGAAAGGAATGAAATGGAAAAAAAAAGCACTGCATGACCAAACTTGTTTGTCACTGTCCGTACATTGCCATATTTTTATACTGTATATGTTTTTGTATTATTATTTTATATTTTACTAATGATTTTCTTTATTTGTAATGAATAGATTGACTTTTTACTTTCAAAAGTATTGATCTTCACAGCTTTTGAAACGGGTAACTGCCTGTTCCTACCTCTGCCTTTTAAGTCGTCCTTTATTTTAAATCAAGTGGGCTTATTATGTCTGTAAATTGTCTTGTGTTATCAAATCGATCATATTTGTATCGTCTACATACTGTGGATAATGTGTTATGTTTAAATCGATTCAATGTCTACACTGAGAAAAAAGAGACGTTGCCTCACTCCAAAGCTCATGTGTATCATATATTTTCCATGATTTGTAATTGTAAGTTGTTGTGGGTAAAAAAACTATTTAATAAATCATCTTTGCAAGCACCAAAGTGTTATTATTGTTCACATTCACACATACTTTGCCCTCGAGGATCTGTGGTGAAGCGAGACTCAATCAAACTCAATTAGTATGTCAAGACAAAACAACAACACCTGAACATAATGGGGAACTTGTTAACGCAAACCACATAGTGCAAAAAAATTTAAATAAAATCTCCCTTTCTCTCTCCCCATTTCTCCTGCCAAGCTCGATTATGTTCTGTCTTGTCTATATTTAAAAGTGTGCGCAGGCAGAGCTGTGAATGTGTGCTTTTATCACGACAATCTCAAATGAGGTGGACTAACTTTAGCTCGGCGTTAGCTTGGGAAACCAGGTTCCACTCTCTCCACATTACCTTTGACATTGAGGTAAGTAAAGTAAAGAGTAAACAGAAAGGTTCATTCATTCATTTTCTTTTCGGCTTAGTTTCTTTATTAATTAGGGGTCGCCACAGCGGAATGAACCGTCTAAACAGAAAGGTATTGTTTGCAAATTTATTAGCACTGTCGCCTCACAGCAATAAGGTCGCTGGTTCGAGTCTCGGCTGGGTCAGTTGGCATTTCTGTGTGGAGTTTGCATGTTCTTTTCATGTTCACGTGGGTTTCCTCCAGGTGCTCTGGTTTTCCCCACAGTCCAAAGACATGCGCTATAGGTGAATTGAATTAACTAAATTGGCCGTAGTGTGTGAATGAGCGTGTATGGATATGTTTCCCTGTACTGGGTTGCAGCTGGAAGGGCATCCGCTTTGTAAAATATATGCTGGATAAGTTGGCGGTTCATTCCACTGTGGTGACCCCTGATGAATAAAGGGACTAAGCTGAAAGAAAATGAATGAATGAACGAAATCATATTAGCAGCCAATGACTATTAAAGTACAGCACTGTTTATAGTCAATTAGTAGTGCTAATGTTGTTTTGAAGTCATTCTTACATGTCGTTTCAGACAGAACATTCAAAGTAGCGTAATAACCAATACAGAGACGATGTCATAAGTGAAGTTTCACAAACTAATTTCGAGAGGAGCACGTGATATGATTGAGCACGTCTGGCTTCTCATCTGTAATCAGTAATAATCCAATCAGAACGATCCAAGCTTACTATAAATGGATCATTTTCTCCCTACTGCTCTATCTTCGTTTTGGAAGAATGCTTCCCGCTACTAACGCTCCAGCTCCAAAAAGCTCCTACAGCATTGCACCATTTAGCCATCAAGATGGAAGAACCAAGCTCTAAAGACAATTACAACTTCAGTCAGCGCACCGCTCTCCCTGCAACTTCAGCCGCAGCTCAGCACTATCCAGCCCCGCCAGGAGGACAAGCGAGCCTGAGGTCCCGCAAAGACATCAGCCGGCCCACCAGCTTTCCACTATCTAACCATAACGCGGTCAATATAATCCCCTTTCTATTCACTTCAAACACCTCACCCAACGCATCTGCCGTGCTTTCAACCCAGATCTCCAGCAAGATCACCGTCCACAACTCCACCTAAACTCTCAAGTGCCGAAGATCAAAACATTACAATGAAGCTGAACTCCTACTGCTTTCTGAGCGGTCCACTATCGGTAACGTACATATCATGTTCAAGGGGAAGCCTCGCAAAAAAAAACTACGACTACCCAACAAGACTAAACATTTATAAGTCTTTTGAAAGAAGAGACTACATTGATTCAACCAAGAACTCACCTCTCAAACCTCCCGATTGTCCACTGATCCATAACATTCTTCCAGCCGAACCATTTGATTGCAAGTATCCAGGCAATCTAATCCGTAAACATTAGACCACAGTGTATTTATACGTTGATAAATATCCATGGTATGCTCTGTTATCATCCAAACTAGCGCTGGAGCGCGTTTTCTTCAGACATAAACACTAGAGAGATACCGGTTACAAAATGGCTGCCGACCTCTTGAACCTTTGATTGACATTACATTGAGCCAATAGCTGAAGGAGAAGTTTCACCATTCAATGAGCTTCCCTAAACTTGAGATAGTCCCGCCCCTTTTTTCTTAAACGTTCACAAATGGTTGCAAAGACTTCGTGAATGAATTGTGCCAGATATGCTTGCGATTTCTAATCATGTTAAGATTCCAAGGCAATGTTGTTTAATCATTATTTAAAGTAAATCCCATAACAACATTCATTTCACACAGTTTATTAAGTGGTGACATTGTTTTTAAGTTCAAGGGTTGATATAGGCAGTTGCTGCTATTATTATTAATAATAATAATAATAATAATAATGTTTATTTATATAAAAAATAAAAATAAATTGCAAGCATAGAAGTCCAATTGTAACACGCCGTAGTGACTCCCATGTCATTACACACAAGTGTCATATGCAAGTTTATGGCAGGTCTGTTGGATGTAAAATACTGCAAAGAAACAAATTCAGCTTGACGGCTATGAATGGGAGGAGAAATGTTTTATTCATTGACTGTGTTGGATACATTTGCATTTTAAACAAATTCTATATCACCTAAGGGGCTAAAATTCTCTCCACAATCAGTTCACCCGCTCAGTCTACAAGAGGTATTTCCAGGACCATCAGCCAAGCCACACCCCATATCTTCAGCTCTCCATCCATCCGCCATCCTGCGGGGGGGCAAATGCCCACCTCTACCACCCCTGCACATTGTGACAACAAAGCTATTGTACCACGCATTAACAAAAGCGCTTCCATTCACAGTTGCCATGCACATACCAAGATGCCTCGCATGGATATCAGCTAAAACAAATCATGTCTACTGTACATGTGCCACATTGTAAATTTCATTTCTGATTTTCTCTTGCTTTCTCATTCCAGAGATCCAGACAAACGGCTACAGAAGCAGACCTTCATCCGAGCCTACTACACTCCACACCCATTCCAAATACATTTCCACTTACACAGCCCTCACCCTTGATGCAGTGTTCACACTAGCCTTTGAGATGTTCTGAATTAACATCACATTTCAAACGCACATTCCACCCCACCATAGCTGATCTAACTTTGCAGGATGAAGAAACTCTTTCTTTCTTTAATACGCAAAGCAAAACAGATCAATCATGCAAAGGACATCCTATATACATTTTTGACATCCCCTCCCCATTAGCATTTTTACACCACAAGAGAACCATATCACCTCAGGGAAGCCCAGCTGATCCCCCCAGTAGACTTCCACCCACATGCATTTCTAGGAATAAGAACCGTCCTGCCATTTCCCCCTATTGCCCCTCTTATAAACACAGGAGCTCTTCTTTTTCTTTTATTTCTCTCTCCAAACAATTATCCTCTACTTCCATTCTCTCTCATTCACCACAGCTGTGACCCATTTAGGGGTCACCCTGATTGTCAATTGCTGCAGCAGCAACACTCTAAACAAGCTCTTATACATTTACATTTCCAATACCACTATCGTCACACTCCCCCAGCACTAATACAGAAGTAAATGCTTCTGCTGGAGCACACATTGCCTCCATACTGACCCACTGCACCTCTGCAGCAGCAGAGACGTTCTGCCGAGCTACACTCACACATAGCACTTCTGCAACTGCAGTGACACAAGCTGAGCCCTCATTTACACAAATCTCTTCATATTATCACTGATTATGTTTTACATTCCTTAGGGAGCATTCATAACTCTCCAATACTGACTACCACTGCACCTCTGCATCAGCAGAGACGCTCTGCCGAGTTACACTCACCCATTGCACCTCTGCTCAATCTCCCTCTGCACCCCCCCTTCCCCTCCTTATTTATAGATGACACAAACTGCTCAGTAACACGATTCTGATTCAGAGACACTTCAAAGCAATTCTCCACCTCTCAGCCCCCCCCCCCCCCCCCCCCCCCCCCCCCCCCCCCCCC
>CAIGQZ010033212.1:666584-682461 GCA_903798205.1 Danio tinwini
CTCTATCTCCAACAGGAGTGTTCCTCGAGCATCGACTCCCGCAGGAGTCCTCGCCAAAACTCACCACTCACCCTCCAGCAGGAATCTTCACCGCCCAAATCCCACTTCACGATTAATGCTGGAGATGGCACAAACAATATAAATATATATTTATATACTCTCATATATACATATTTATATATAGCGCTGTCACTTCCCAGCTCTATCTCAGTAAGGAGTATTCCCTGAGATTTTTTGACTCCTAACGAGTCAACCCCCCCCCCCCCCCTTTTCCCCCCCCCCCCCCCCCCCCCCACCTGCTCAGGCTCCCGCAGGAGTCTGTTTTACCCTTTGCTCCCGCAGGAGCTCCCTATTCTTTCTTCCCTTCCTAAATCTCTATATCCAGCAGCCGGATATAGCAAAAACTTTCTAGCTTTTTGGGGGAGATTCTTCGAAATACGCGGCTGCTGTCCCGAGTTAATGGCATTTTGGGGAGCTCTCGAGACCTACCTGATCTCGGATCCCCTGATATGCTTATTGACCTGGCGGGAGCCTTGAGCTCAAGTATCTTCGAGCTCAGGGTTCTCTCCTGGGACAGCATGCCAAACCTGCTTAAATGCTAAGCATATCTAAGTGGTAACTCTTGAAGTGAAGTTTCACAAACTAATTTCGAGAGGAGCACATGATATGATTGAGCACGTCTGGCTTCTCATCTGTAATCAGTAATAATCCAATCAGAACGATCCAAGCTTACTATAAATGGATCATTTTCTCCCTACTGCTCTATCTTCGTTTTTGAAGAATTCCCCCCTTCCACCCCATCTCCTCCTTTTTCTCCCCTTTTTCTAAGGGGAGCTCTCGAGACCTACCTGATCTCGGATCCCCTGATATGCTTATTGACCAGGCGGGAGCCTTGAGCTCAAGTATCTCTGAGCTCAGGGTTCTCTCCCGGGACAGCATGCCAAACCTGCTTAAATGCTAAGCATATCTAAGTGGGAACTCTTGAAATTGTCGTTGTTCAAAAATGAACGAATGTACCAATATAAAACAACTTTACCTCAATATATTTGACCTGTGTGTGCTGTTTTCAACATAGGCTCATTCTGAAAACGTAGCCCTATATACATTTCTGGAGATCGCGAATTATGTAGCCAGAAGTATGTTTGGGTGCATTTCGCCTTTAAAATGAACGCTACAAGGTGGTATGACGCCTTTCCTTTTCACGCTTACCAGCTGACTACTAAACTCCGTATGGACAGCTTGTCCGCTGTTATCAGTTTGTCCAGTAATTTTCAGCATACGCCGGCAGACTTGAGATGCAGAGAGGAGTTAACCGCGATGATGGGGTTAAAGTCTGGCGAAGAACAGTTTCAGAAAGCAGGTAAAACAAAAACAAAACATCAAATAAAGAAGTAAATAACAAGGTAAGAATGGGGTAAAATCTGAAAACATGCTAAAAATCAGGCAAGGGCTGCTGGGAAGTGGGTGGGCGGGTCAATCTGTGTTTTTGAAAACACTATCGGTTGGGTTTAGGGTAGGAGGAGGGTGGGTCAGTCAGTCGACAGTGGCCTCTGATGGATTTACGTGAGACGGGCAGGCGTGAATGGCAATGGCAAACCCAGGCTCATTCTGATTACGTACCCCTTACATTTCTGGAGAGACCAAATACGCTGCAGGAGGTACACTTCTCTGCAGTTTTTGTTTTCGTGAATGCATCAGAGGGCGCTGTGTATGCTTTTTGAGAACTCAAATTTCTCTTGCGAGGACCAATCGCAGCTGCTGTTCTTGCATAAATCCACCAGAGGCCGCTGTCGACCAACTGACCCAAAGCTACTCATCCTCTAAACCCCTGGGGGTCGCAGACACTCTCGCGGGGGGGACTACATGATTTTTAATTTTTTTTGCAAATTTGTGATCTTTGTTCGGATTCATCGGCATACCTGTCCACCCTTCCGTTTTTCTCGGGATTCTCCCGTATTTTACAGTTCTATCCCGCTATCATTCAGTAAAGGTATTTTCCTGTATTTTTCCCGTATTTTCAGTCTTTCTCTGAAGGGTGGCAAATAAACATTAAAGAGCAGAGCCTCCCTATATGCAACCCATACCGCCGAACCATCGGGGGCCGCCCCCTGCTCTTAAATGTGAGTCTGTTTTGTGCTTTCGCTTTGTTTAGGCATGAAAACACTTTAAAATAAATATCAAAATGGCAGAATTCCCTTTTCATTATAGGTGCCGTCTCCTCTTCATATGCAATCCTCAAAACAGTCATACAGTGCTGCATGACTATCAGCTGACGCACTCCATAGTGATAAATACAGGCTGTTTCCCAAACGAATTCTGTACACGTAATTTGAAGCTGAGGCTGGGTTTTGGGTGCGTGTTAAACAGACATATACACATAATTAATAATAATAATAATAATATCTAAAGATGTCGATCTTGGTGGGGTTTTTTTCAAACACAACTGTCCTAATGAGCATAAAAAGTTCGGAAACCAATTGAATGCTTTCATTATAACGTTAGATGTTCATTTTTAAAGTGACACCTGTTATTTAATGTAATCAACCATTACATTAAATAACTTCGTTGCTCTTTAATCAGAATGTGTAAGTTATACAGTGAAGAAAAGGTTAATGAGATTTGATAACTTGTTTCTATTTCATTATAATAGCTATTAAACTATTAAACTTAATTATTAATTTTATTAAGCTGAACTGTTCGCTAATTTATTTGCTGCTAATGTATACTATTTATTTTTTTCTTTTGTAAATAATAATAATAAAACATACTGTATTACTGACCACTTTACTGTTTATTTACAATAAAACAGCTCCAAATGAACATATTTAGTAATTTGGGGATTTTTAAAAGGGTGTCGGGGTAATCCCTTATTATGGTGGGCATATCCCTTATTTTCACATCCCAATGTTGACAGGTATGTTCATCAGATCTATTTTCGCTGCTAATTATTTCATCAAAAATATAAGTGACTTAATATTATTAACTTCATATAAATATATAAAATCATTTATATTATTAACTTCATATAAAATCAGTGACACATTTTCAATCATAAGGTGATGGTAAATGAAGTGATGATCGATTGTCAGCTCTCTCGATCGTCAGGTCGTGTGATGTATGTTACTGAACTGTATTCAAATGTTATAAATATAAAAACACTACATTTTGAAATGTAACTGCAGTATGTCAGTTTAGTTTATTTGTGTGTGCTGCTCTCATAGACTTTAGAAAACGCCGCTCATTTGTTTGATTTCTCCTCGAGAAGCTGCGCAAGCCTCAAAAGGTCCTTGCACCCTGACTGAGTCCAAAACTGTTGTATTCGTTTTTTCATATTCATCATTTGGTGGCTCTCAATAGTCAAAAACACTCCTCAAAATATTTGTTACGGTTGCGAAAAAAGCAGAAATTCGAACCATCCAAATAAATTTTTATAATGGACGGAAGTTGCAGAGGCTGCAAATGTATAAAACGTGTTTGTTTGTTTTATATATATATATATATATATATATATATATATATATATATATATATATATATATATATATAAAACAAATTAACTAGTCAAGATATTGGCCACAGTTAAAGCTTTCCTTTAGTTTTTGTGAAATGCACGCACACAGCCTCTTACACACAAACATGTTTAAATACATTTATGTTGTTAATAAACAACTTTTGGGGTGCACTGGGGCCCCAACTGCAATGAACCAGCTTTAGGGGGGGCCCAGCTTGCAAAAGGTTGAGAACCCCTGCTCTAAACCCAACCGACAGTTTTAAAAAGCAATCCAAAATGAAGAACTTGCCTAATTTTGTTTTTACCACGTTTTCAGATTTGACCACATTCTCACCCTTTTATTTACTTGTTTATTTAATTTTTTGGCTTTTGTTTTTGTTTTACCTGCTTTCTGGAACCCTTTTTTTGTTGAACTCAAACCTCGTCACAGCCAACTCCACTCTGCGTCTCAAGTCCGCTGACGTACATGGAGAGTCCCCGGAGAAACTGGTAACAGCGGGCAAGCCGTCTATACGGCTATATTTTAAACACAAAATGCTGCTATACGTTCCATTAGCTACATAATTCTTGATCTCCAGAAATGTTTATAGAGCTACATTTTCAGAATGAGGCCATGTTGGGCACTCATGAGAGAAGTTTGAGATCTAAAAAAGCATACACATCAGCCTCTGGTGGATTCACGAAAACAAAAACTGTATTTGGTGCTCTCCAGAAATGTGTATAGGGGTACGTTTTCAGGATGAGCCTGGGTTGGCTGTTTTTGTACTGTGTGGCAGGCAACACGGCCTCTTTTTACACCTTTATTTCATTTTGAAACATCCAGCCCTGCTTGACATTAGGGGTGTTGAAGGGTATTTTCACACCTGAAGATTTTTTTTTTTTAGATCAGTTAAAAATATCAGGGGTTTTTTTCCAAAACAGGAATTTCCATCCACTTTTTTTTTGCACATTTTGGAATGTCCTTTAAAAAAAATGCTAAATGAAAATGGCAGGATGCACATCAATTTTTTAAGTTGAATAAACTTCTATCTGACAAGAACAAAATGTGCATAAACTATGATGAAAACTTTGAATAATTCCAGCATGTGCATCAAAAGTCATGTGATTTTGTTTTAGAAGATCATTTGATAGCAATGGGATGGCATTAATAGATGCACCAACAGAAAGACCACATTGCACAACATCTAAAATGTTTATGCCTTAGCCAAAAGTCATTTCAATTTTTCTTTTTTGATAGCTAATTGGCACAAGTTCGTCAAGAGGTGATGTTTTTAATCGCTTTGACTCATTGGATGGGAACAGTGCTTTATTTGCAAATGTTTCATGTGATATTGCAGTTTTGCACATGAGTTTAATTTGCATCTCTAGATGAAAACATAGCGAAATGTTGCCATTTGTTCTTTGTCTAGACTGCTTTCACAAGGTAATACTACAAACCAAAAACTTGTCCTGCAAGTAGACACCAATTTACCCTACTAAAATTTTTTTGGTATACTCTTTATGTAAATTGTATTTTCTTGGACAAAAAAAGATAACTTTTCAGGACATTTTTATTTGGCTCCCAAAAATCTAAATGGAAATTTAATAAGGATGTTGAGTTTGCTGGGTACATTCTGGGACAATCATTATTTATCTGTCAGAATGTATAGAAGGCAGCTCTGTCTGCTTATTGTGGCTTTCATTGTTTTTGTTTTTATATTATCATTTTAAGCAAGAATCAAACTTTCTATTTTGTGTGTTTGTGTTTTGCAAGTATTTCATATAATCTTTGCTCCAGCTACTCCACAATTCATTCGTTAAGTTAGGCGTTAAAAGAACAAACACTACAATAATTTTTTTTACACCATATACTTAAATGCTTAGTTCAATGGTCTGTTAAGTTGGATTGCTACTGTAAGTGGACCATTAAGAAGTTCAAGTGTGGGACCCCAAAAAGTGGGAAACTCGGGCTGTTTAGAGTCAGTGGTATTGTGTTTTTTTTTGTCCTGCTCATGCATGTCCTTGTTGTTTGCTACTTCAGCTGACTCTAAAAAAGCCATGTACATCAAATTTTGCATTTGGACTTTATGGTCTGGGCTATTTGTACTGCGTTTCTGTATTTGCATGTGTTGTAAGAATTTGCATGCATTGTCAGATAATGTTTTTTTTTTAATTAGTCAGTGTTTTTTTTCTATTTGCGTGTGTTTTCTTTATTTGCAGTGCGTTTGAGCTCTAAAAATGTTCTCCTAAGTTAGAGTCTATCAATATAAAAAAAGGTTTCTAACCAACGAAACCAGAAGCTGACGTTTCCAAAACTTTTGTGAAAAAAAAAATTGTTGGCTGGGAAATGCAGCAGATTTTGAAACAACGAGCCAGGTGTAAAAGCACCATGATGGCTTTTACTTGCAGTTTGATTCATTTGGTCTGGACTAAAAAAAGAAAATGATGCATTTAAAATATAAGCCTCAATTTAAGTCTGATGACAAGCCTGTAGCTAGAAACATAATGAACTGTGCAACAGCTTTTTCAATTAAATATATTTTTGATACTTTTAGAGTCTTGGTGTTGCTGACTTTTTATTTATGTTTTCAATTTTAAGGGAATCAATGAGTTTTGTATCAAAGATATTTAAAATGTTTGAATTATAAATGTCAATTATTGACATATACTTTAATAAGAATGAGTTGACATGCTCTGACATTATAACAGAATGTCTAAAGAAGAAAAAAAACCTTTTCACATCTTCCACATGAGCAAATTCATTTAACAATAGTGGCATTGTTTTTGTTTTTGAGAACTAGCTAAACCAGGGGTCACCAAACTTGTTCCTGAAGGGCCGGTGTCCTGCAGATTTTAGTTCCAACCCTAATCAAACACACATGAACAAGCTAATCAAGGTCTTACTAGGTATTCTTGAAACACCCAGGCAGGTGTGTTAAGGCAAGTTGGAGCTAAACTCTGCATGGACACCAGCCCTCTAGGACCGAGATTGGTGACCCCTGAGCTAAACTAACACAACTTGGACAAGCAAATAACCATGCTAATGCGAATGGGATCTCTGTGTGTAGATTTCAGGTGTAATGACCTGTGTGGTGCGCAAGCTCGAGTGTGAAATGAAGCGGTTCGAAGATGCTGACCCTGTTACACACATGAGATTATAAATCGCCATTGATCCCGGAGCTCTGTAATACTACCGGCAAAATGACTGTAGCTAACAATGTACACTCTCTGAGAAATAACCATTGTTTTGAAACTCGTAAAAAAAGACACTAGCTAGCTTAATGAATGAATAAACACCACAACAAATACTAAAAGCAAATCAGAACTGGTTATTATCCAGTAACTCACATATGCTCTAGTTGTAATATATAAGAAACTGTATGAAAAATATGAAAATGATGTCATCATTTACTTACTGTACCCTCATGCCATTCCAAACCCGTACATTTTCATTCCGCAGAACACAAAAGATGTCCATTTCTGCTTTTCTGTATGAAACGAACTTTCATTTTACCAAACAATCTCATTAATTTAGTGGATTCTGTGAAATTATAGCCTGCCAGTTTGCACATAGAATAGTGTTTACAATTTTTTATTTAAAAAAGGCATTAAATACAAATTATATTTAAACAAAACAATTGCTTTCTTGAAGAAAGTGATAGCTGTATAACTTCTAGTTTAGTAACATAAAAAGCTTTTTAAAGAATCAAAATTATTTTAAATGAAAAACAATAAAACACACACAAAAAAAAAGCAATTACCCGTGAACGGAGGGATCTTTAAAGGTGACTTGCGGGCAAGTGACCCTGGCATTGCACAGAATGAGGGTAGCAAGCTTTCTTGAAGATCAACTAGCTTGAACGTTGACCTTGATGTTTTCTGAAGCGCAAGCTTGGCCTCAGCTTTACTTTCTCTTAGCGTTCACTTTACTTTAGCTCAGTTTAGCTTAGATTAGCTAAAGTTAAGCTTAGATTTAGCTTAATTCATACCATAGAAGGCCTACATAACCTGAAGATTTAAAACTAGTTTTACACAAACTGATTCGAGGACAGCGTCTTTGCTAAGCTAACAAAGGACTCCTCATACCCCACACTGTAGATCAACAACAAATCTAAAACAAAAACAAAAGACTTTAGTGATTATATTCCCAAAAATATGCTGAGTTCTATGTTTTCACTACTGTGCAATCAATGGGTCACTGAATTGTTCTCAAAGACATAGTTTGGATCAGCTTATATTTCTTTCTTGGATAAATAATCTGTTTAGCATAAAGTTCACATGCCTCTTTAGACATTTAGCTGGCCTGAAACCAAATATATATTGATATAAAAAAGTACAAGACACAATTACAGTTAAGGAAGGGCTAATAGCTTAGCATACTGTATGCTCTTTTCCCCATAATCAAGTCAGATGAGATGTAGCACCAAACATTTTGTTTGTCTTTTGTGTAGCTGTTTGGTAGGGGGTTGAGCTTTCTGTCGACGCTATGCTAATAAGCTAACGTGTGGGCTACCTCTCTGGCACCCTCCACCTTTCAAGTCTTTTCTCAGGAGGTCAGTTTTGAGACAGCGACACAAGTCCTGGTTATCCTGTAGCTTTCCTACTGGGGTGAATTGCTGATATTGAGAGAGACAAAGGGTGAAACGACCCACAGCATTAAGCGAAACATTTTTTGCACGAGTTTAGTTAAGGCATTGATTCGAAAAACTGCCATAGCTTCACCGATTTCGCAGCGGTAATTCAGGGCACTGTAGCAAAACGGTTACATTCAAACCCATTAAAAAACAAACAAACGACGTCACGCAAGATACATGCTTTCAGCGAAGGCCTTGAAATGTGAAGGACAATGATAGTCAGCGTTTGGAGTACAAATTAAATATTCAAAGTGCTTCATGATGTTTTGAAAGTGAGATAATGCCCTTGTGGATATATTTTAGGGGCATATGATTGCTGTTCTGACAACATAAGCTAACAGCTCTGCATCAGATAAGTCATCTAAGCATGTCCATCTGTAAATATTTTGCAATTGGTCAAATTGTTTTAAATGGATGATCAAACTGTTGGCCTGGAGTATTTGTTCAAGAGGGGCCAAAGTGCATGAAGTGCTTGTGCTTTAGATGGAGTCTATGGCTAGAGCCGCCTAGTGCCACTGTTTAAACGACCCAACAACAGGAGGGCAGAAAGAGGAATTGGGACTAAGAGAGAGAGCCGTTGATAGTCATGGCAGATAGTCAATACACGCTTGTAGCAGAAGAGAGAGGCTGCCTATGCGCACAGAACAAGCACACAATGTCCCTCACATACACAAGAGTACATATGCTCAGACTTAGCGTGTCGTTACTGAAATTTGCTCGTACTTTTGACTGTTCACACTTCCCCCTTGAGATAGAGTCCAAAAAACAGAAGACTTGACACTCTCTTGGTCTTCTCCTCTCATTCTCCCCGTTCTCCTGAAGTGTAAAGTGAGTTGCTGGTCATGTGAGTCCATGCCTCAGCATACAAGTGGGAGGTCAGCTTTGGGACAGCACTTTTGAATTTGTATTCATGTAGTTCTTCAGGGGAGATATCCCTCTTTGTCTCCCTGTTTCCACCACTCTGTCTCTCCTTTCCCTTCACTTTGTCTCCATGTTATAGCAGTGGACTTTCTCTTTTCCATCGTAGCCAGGTAAAGGTTGTCCGTACTTGTCCACGCACCAGCAGTGACCTCGTTTGCGGCCTTTGGATGGACTGCACTGTGGGAAGAGTGGGTGAGACAGGAAAAGAAATGCATAACCATATGATATTTGGACGAGTATATGCAAAACAGACAGCATGCTCCAAATGGAAGAGACGGTGGCATAAACACACATTTCTCATTGCATCACACTTAGGTGAGAGAGAGTAACACAAATACTAGAGCCAGAGAGAGAATGAGGAAAAGAGACTGGGGTAAAGAACACCAGAGGGTATTCAAGGGGAAGTACACTGCAAAAAATTGTCCACCTGGATATAACTAAGCAAATGGGTAAGAGCCTTCCATTGGATAATTGCAGCATAGGTGATTATCTTTCAGCAGCTAACAAGGTATTTAACCCTAACTATTGCATAGAATAGCTCCTCATGTCCTAAACCAGGGCTGTCAAACTTAACCCTGCTTCAACACACTTACCTGTAGGTTTTAAACAAGCCTGAAGGACTTCATTAGTTTGATCTGGTGTGTTTAGTTAGGGCTGGAACTAAACTGTGCAGAGCTGTGGCCCTCCAGGAACTGAGTTTGACAGCTGTGTCTTAAACAATCGTGTTGGAATGCATGTCCTGTGGTCGTGGAAAAGATGTTAATCTATCTGTTTCTGAAGGGGCAAACTACTGACATGCATCAAGCAAGGAAAATATTTAAGGAGATTCTACAAAATTTACTAAAATTGGGTTAACTGTTCAATGTAATATTAAAGACTGGAAAATGTGGTCGGAACAAAATCATGAAAGATTGCGATTACAAAAAAACAAAAACAACAACAGTAAAACTGACTTTAATAGTGAACGCAAGAAGATTTCCAAATGCCCAATGCAAAGATACTCAAAGGGTTACCATAGGGATTGTTATGTAGCCTTTAGAAAACAACTTATCAGCTAAGCTAATCTGCGAAAAAAGCTTCAATTTTATAGAAAGCAAAAAGGTTTGACTCTGGAGAAAGTCAATAATCTGATGAGTCCAGATTTTACCCTCTTTAGTGATGTGCATGAAGTTATCAACCATCTTGACCAGTGCCTATCATTCAATGCTGTAATCTGGGGATGCTGCAGTTGTCAGGTCTGGTAGAGCAACGTTATGTGCTCAAAGAATGAAGATAGCAGAGTACCCAAATATACCGAACGACCACGTTATTCCATCAAATGTTTTTTTTTTTTTTTGTCTTTTCTTATGGCGTGGGCCATTTTCAAGATAACAATGTCAGGATTCATCTTGCTCAAATTGTGAAAGAAATCATTTTTACACATGGATTGGCCACCACAGAGTCCAGACCTTAACTCTATTGAGAATCTTTGGAATGAGCTGCAGAAGACTTTGCATAGCAGTTCGACTTTCTCATCATGTGGTGGGAATAAATGTTGTGACATTTCAGAAGCATACTGAAACTATGCCATGACAAATATGTGCTGTAATCAAATATGTACTGTGTGTGTGTGTGTGTGTGTGTGTGTGTGTGTGTGTGTGTGTGTGTGTGTGTGTGTGTGTGTGGGTGGGTGGGTGGGGGGGTATAAGTATTGAGGGACAGAGCAAGTGAAATCTATTGAAGTGTTTTCATATTTGTACAAACAAATAATTAGTATTTTTTCCACAAGGCCCAAAATTACTAGAATTGCCTCTGATGGGAGGCACTCACAATGTCCCTAAAGATCACAGAATTTAATGTGCCTTTTCATGCCCGGGACGTTAGGTTTACCTGCACAGCTTTTAATAGCTGGCCTACATTACACTATTTCGCCCAAACCTGACTCCCATTCAGGTCAGAGCTCCAAAGTAATTTCTCCAGTTCTATTTGCACCATTCAAGGAAGATTCGTATCCAGTCAGCTTGAAGCCCAGGCAACCTTTCTTTATCAAGCACACAACAAGGATGAATTAGAGTAAGGTTTAATTTCACAGCACTTACTAGGAGGCATGTTATGATTTTGCCAAGTACGATGGGATTATGGATTAACACTTATTTTGCTCCTGAAACATCATTTTTGTTCGAAAATGTAATCCATAAATATTCCCTACCCCTAAACTTAACAATAACTGTAAATTATTCCCACAACTTAGAGGGGAATAATAGTTGGATAACAACCACATAGAAGTGCATAAACCTAACCGTAAGCCTAAACTTAACATAAACTGTAAACATATCCCTTAATTCTGATTGGAATGTACCTACTTGGTGTCCTACTT
Organism: Danio tinwini; assembly: GCA_903798205.1. NCBI lineage: Eukaryota > Metazoa > Chordata > Actinopteri > Cypriniformes > Danionidae > Danio > Danio tinwini. The sequence goes on from CAIGQZ010033212.1 coordinate 677,986, forward strand.
GGTGAAATCAGATTAGGGTACTAGCAGACCTAGTTACACTAAGGTCCTCACTCCCAGCAGGTCCATGGTTCCATTGTAACCCCTTCTTTTCTACTCATACTGCTCCAAGCGGGGTTCAGACAGGCATCTGTGGCATAGGATGCACAAAGGCTACTGCTTCTGATGTGCTTCTTGAGGTCCAGAAAGTGAAGTTTATCTCCACAAGTCTTCTATGCAAGTCAACTAGCTAGCCTCTGTTGCACTCACCCCCCTAAACCTTAGTCTTAGCAAAAACCTATTTAAAAGTATTTAAACATAACATAGCATGTTATAGGTTGTGCATTAAGAAGATACACGACTATGTTATGTTTTGATCAGATATTGAAGTAGGATTTTGAGCAATACAGTTAGCTACTTTTAAATACAACTTTAGAGATTTTTGCTAGCCATAATGACCACTTCTATATACCTTATATGAACTGAACAAACCTCAATTAGACTGATTATATTTTTCAAGTGAAGTTAATTTATAAACTAATTGCGAGAAGATCACATGCTTATAATTGATCACGGCTGGTCCTGCATTATCTAATGCATAATTCAGCAATCAGATGATTCCTAACTCACCATAAATAACCAGAGTTTCTTACTTCAGTCATCTTCCTCTTGTAGAGTCCCCCCTTCCATCCCTTTTCCTTGATAGGGCGGCACGGAGGCCCAGTGGTTAGCACTGTTGCCTCACAGCAAGGATGTCACTGGTCCAAGTCTTTAACAAGCCAGTCGACATTTCTGTGTGGAGTTTACACGTTCTGCCCGTGCTCGCGTGGGTTTGCCCTGGGTTTTTTGGTTTCCTCGCACAGCCCAAAAACTTGCAACTTAGGTGAATTGACCAAATTAGCACTATAGATGAGCTCTTACTCAGCAGTATGCTGTATCTCTCCTTAGCAATCCCTAATTTGTCATTAGCCATAAATAAGCGGGAGAGCTCTCGAGACCTACCAGAGCTCAAACTCCCCTCTCGCCCTGCAAATAGGAGGGATCCCCGGGCTCGAGGATCTTATGAGCTCTTTATAATCAATGATCAGCTATGTGTGATCTCTTGAAATGCTAATAAAAACCTAATTATCTAAAAATAACCAACACGTTTAGCATTAAATATCAAAACATGCTAATATTATGAGTGAGTATAGTTATGTCTCTGTTTCTCTCTTGCTTTCCTTCTCCCTTTCAGCAGCAAGTTGGAGACATGTGCAAGTCAAACATCACATCTAAGTCGGAAGAATGCATTCACAGTAAGTGTGTTTAAAAGAAAAATCAATTAATCAAACAAACTGTCTTTTGTGGTTTAGAAGAACTTATGCTTTATTTATGCCCTGCCTTATGATATGAATATGATACAATCCCATCAGTAAAATTTAGCTGGTTCTCATCATCAGGTATCTAATGGCATTTTGCACCAGAAAGTACCAACAGTGATTTTGGTGGACTATAAATGGCGTTCAAATCTTCCTCCATTTGTTAGTAACACCCATTTTCCTGCAATCCAATCAGTTCCCAAAGGATGAAATCAAGTAGCCCCTACATCTTTGAACTCAATCGGATGTATGTCAAGATAGGAGGGGGAAAATATTTTCTTCTGTTTGATTCTGACTGGGGTGGTGCGGTGGCGCAGTGGGTAGCGCTGTCGCCTCACAGCTAGAAGATCGCTGGTTCGAGCCTCGGCTCGGTCAGTTGGCATTTCTGTGTAGAGTTTGCATGTTCTCTCCATGTTCGCATGGGTTTCCTCCGGGTGCTCTGGTTTTCCCCACAGTCCAAAGACATGCGCTATAGGTGAATTGGGTAAAGTAAAAAGTGTATGTGTGTGATTAAGAGTGAATGGGTGTTTTTTCAGTAATGGGTTGCAGCTTAAAGGGCATTCCGCTGTGGTGACTTCTGATTAATAAAAGAGACTAAGCTGAAAAGAAAACGAATGAATGAATGAATGAATTCTGACTTTAAAATGATCATCACCTACTCCCTATGTTTGCCGAACTATTTATACATTTTGACAACTTGCTAATTTACAAACATACACAAATGACCCAGTTTTCCGTTGAACAGAGGTTTAAATGTTTGAATGAATTGTGATTTAGTGTTCATAAAAACAGTTGAAAGTACGAGGTTAAATTTAACCAAGCTAAAATATTTGCCAAGAACCATTAAAGAGCTGCTAGGACTATTTTAGGAAACTGGCACGAACTCAAAGTCATCTGGAGCTTATTATACTACACAGGCATAACAAACACACACATACACACACAAACAAACATGCACGCCCACACACATATCCTCAGGTGGAACATCCATTAGTCAAAATCCATTCTTTAAGACATGAAGGAAAACAGGGAGGTAAGAAAGAAAGAAAGAAAGCTATGGCAAGAGATAAACAGACATTGTGCAAGGAAAAAGTGGATAAGTCAGAGAGAGAGAGAGAGAGAGCGAAAGAGAGAGGGAGACATCAAAAGCAGTTTTATTGAAAGAGTACCAAATTAAAATACCTCAAGCAGAACAAGAGCAGTCTGGGAATGAAACCTGGCCTCTACAAGGGGCTGCTTCAAATGTTACACTCATCCTCTCATCCTTTAAAATAAAAACATTTGCCTAAACAAGTAACATATCCCTTTCAAAATACTTTTTGATCATTTGGTTATAAGTTTACGTCTGTGTCAGAATGAAAGAGAAACAATGAGTTCATGGGAAACCAGTGTTTAATTAAATGATGAAGTACCGGAACAAGGACTGGTGATGGATAATTGAGGGCGTGTGGAAAGTAAGTTAAAAAGGTTCTTATGATCACACTTTATTTTTATGGTCCGTTTGTTGAATTTAAGTTACATTGCAACTAATTCTAGATTATAAGTTGACTGTTAGGTTGGGGTTAGGGTTAATGTAAGTTGACATGTACTTGCAAAGTTCCTTATAGCCTATCAAATGTCTGTTAAAGGAGCAGTATCAACACATATTAAGCAGACAGTCTACTAATACTCAAATGGACCATCAAAATAAAGTGTTACTGTTCTCACTTATATTTGTATGTATGTACACTAGGTAGAAGTTTTTTTTTGCTAGCCATAAATAATAGTCTTACTTAAACTAGTGCATTATGGCAAATTTTCCAATGCTATATTAAATGACCATTAATATTATACTTTATTCTTTGTTAAACATATGGTCATTGCATTAATTTCTTGCTTGCGGGGGCGTATGAGCTGGGGATCCACTAAAATAGGTGCTGGATCCAATTCCAGAGGAGGTGGATCCGGATCCTGCTTGTTCCGGCACAAATTAAGCCCTGCAGAAAACTGCTCACGCTGAGCTGCTATGTATTATGGGAATGTTCCATTCAGACTGTACAGGGACACAGGATGCTTTCTGTCTGATACAAGGGGAACTAATAATGATTAAATTAAGTTTTTCATCGTACACAGTGTCCTATTCTTCAAATGAAATCAATGATTTGTCAAAAGTGATGCAATGAGCAAGAAGCAAATTTGTTGGATTCCCAATTTAGCTTCAAATCTTATCAGTCACAAATCTCGTTCCACATTAACATAATGTATAACAATTAATGATGTGGATTTATAAAATAATTTGCCGCTAGAAATTGTGTGCCTAGTTAAAAGAGTTTCAAACTCATGGGGGAACCTGCACCCAATAAGAAAACAAAAGTATTTTTTTCCTCTTTCCTTTCGTCAATTGGTGAAGTTTGTTCCTCGCCACTGGCTTGCTTAGTTTGGGACTTGTGGAGCTGCGCATTGATGGATTTGCTCTTCATTGTTTGGCCTTTCAGCAGTGAAAATTAAACCACACTGAACTGAACTGGACTTCAACTCTGAAAGCTGAACTGACACAGTTTCAATTGACTAGAACTTCCATGTTAAGCTGCTTTGACACAATCTACATTGTAAAAGCGCTATAGAAAGAAACATGAATTTAATACATTTCACATTACGATACTGTACATACATTCAAGTAATATGGAGGCTTGATAGATAACTGTATTTTTGCATACCTTTATGTGTTTGTATAATTAAGGATGAGAGACAAATGCTTTTTAGTGTGGCAATTTCTGAAGGCTGCAACACAACGGACTTGTGTGAGTTTGTATGTGAGAGAGGTAGAAAGAGAGCGCGTGTGTGTGTGTGTGTGTGTGTGTGTGTCACAAAGCAAGCCTCAGTCAGCACTGGCCCATAATGATGCCCTTATGGGCAGCAGGAAGGCGGAAGGGCATTAAAAGCAGCCGCAGGGTAAACACAGGCTCATAAAACACACACACACAAACACACACGCATACACAATATGCGAATGCAACAACTGCATGTGAATAAGAACGGTGGTTGTGTCTGTTAGGTTGCATGCCATTTGGAATAAACGCTGCCTGTAGAGTACATGATCATTACATATTCATTGTGGTGCAACTACAAACATAGAGACTAGACAGATAACAAGTATGAATAT
>CAIGQZ010033212.1:682861-710263 GCA_903798205.1 Danio tinwini
ATTTTGATGTAGCCTCAAGTCAGAATGAGAGGGAACTGATAGTCTAAGACGGCTATCTTGGAAAAGCCAAAGTGTGTGTTTGTTTTTGGTGTATGGGTGACCGTATCTGTGTATTGATGTTTGAGTGAGAGCATTTGCACTCGGGATCATTCCCAGCATGCCTGGCATTCTCTTCTAGTCTCTCAACCCGCATCACTGAGATCCTATTCAGCGTGAAAGCTTAAGTGGACTGCCTGGCCCTGGGAGAGATCAGGGGGCCGAGTAAAGCTTCAGGCCAGCGCAGGAGTACAGTAGCCTGGGTGAGAGATGCATCTGAATCAGGAGGGGTGGGGTTGGCGGCACTGGGGCCGGCATGCCTGGCCTCTACTAACACACTGAGCCAATTCATATAATCAAGGCTAAAATTAGCACGGATTGGACTCTGCTCTCCACGGGAATGGCCTTCAGACACACATGCCCCCACATACATACACAAATGCTCTCATTACAGATCTTATTCTGGGGAGTGTAGGGACCCCCAGGCACCCAGGACATCTACAGTTCACTTGTGTGAGTATGTATGCACAGGGGTTTGTGCGTGTTTGTTTTTGATGCCAAAATAAAAATGAATGACTGCAATCTCAGGGTTGACCGAGACTCAGGCTTCGGCTCAAACCACCACGATGGAAGCAAACCAATTTAAGATGGAGACCGTTGGAGGGGAATCTGATCAGCTTGATCTTCATCAGGCACAGTCTCATGTTTGGACACAGCCTGTCCTGCAGATGTTCTTCTATCGTTACCAGATATCCGAGCAAAGGGGTTTGATCTTTCCAAACAAACTCGAGTTTGTGTAAGAACTTTTGAATTTATTATGTTTCTGCTCAAGTGTCTTTTTGCTAAGTTTATTGTGTCTCTTGCAGGCATTGTAAAACCAACTAATAGACACTGATTGCTAGACTTGTTCACCAGCCAACATCCTTTCATTCAACCAAGGCTTTTAAATGGCCACAGGACAATAACACAGAGGAAGGTATAGAGGGAAGGGAAATGGTAGACTCAAGGTAATTTTTCACTTACATTGTGTGCAAAACTTTGTTACAGATGCCACTAGGGATGGGTATTGTTAAGGTTTTACGGTATTACTACTTTTATCGATACCACTTATCAGTTTGGTACTTTAACTGTACCTTTTTGTAGTGTTTTATTTATTTTTTTTATTACACTTTGCTTTATTATTACGTTTTTAATGTAAAATAAAATTAAACCAATAATTGAAAAACAAATACATTTATTTTTTCCTGTAAAAGAATGTACAATGGTTTGAAGGAAAATTACTCCGTTTTTATTATAACCGAATGTGTGTGTTTATTTAACTAATAACATTATACTAATTTAGGTAATAGACTGCTGGCATAATGATGTGGAGGATGTAACGTTACCATTAGTAGCTAGGCAGTCAAAAACTTTTCATTTGTCTGCATTTTTTTGCAGTTAATGCACTTTCGAAAGATACTTTCACTTAGCCAGATTGCTTGAGTTTCCGCAAGATGGATTATACAAGAAAACAACTTGTTGCGTTTGTTTCAACAGGCATTGTCACTGTCCACTTGGGAAATACAACCCTTTTGGTTAACTCCGCAAGCTTACGAGCTGTGTGTGCGCAAGTCTGTGTCGCGTGCTATGCATGTGCGCTTTGTACAAGCCTCCACTGAGTGTGGGAGCACAGCCAAGAACTGTGAAGTTTTTTATACTTGACACGCTAACTGGAAACACGAGCATTTCTCATGTGAGATTGCCAACTGTGCAGACGAATATCAAATATGGCAAATTAGAAAAGGTTGGTCAGTTAAATTATGCAACTGTAAGTAATGTTTATTCAGCAATAATTCTTCAGTACCGATTGCAGAACCGTTAATGTCAGAGCTAATCAATACTTCAGTCTTTTATAATTTAGCACCGATACCGATAAAGTACAGAGTTTCGGTACCTATCCCTAGATGCCACTATGAATCTCTCTTAGATAATCATGCAACCATGTTAATAACTCTCATGTCTCACCCCCAGGGTTTGCTGAACATGTTTCTTGAGAGATCCAACCTGATATTTAATCATTTTCTGAGATTAAAACTTCTGGTCTTTCCAGACAAAAACCTGGAGTTCCATCAATGGGTCACACAAGACTACATGACACTGAGGGTGTGGTTGATTTAGGGGGAAAAAAAATAACATCTGTGGTGTCAAAAAAAGTTTCTTACAGGTGCCACTATGAATCTGTTTTTAATGCTAATGCACACTATCACAAGGGTTTCCAGAGTTATCCAATCTGAACATATTATAACTTTCTCTCCATTCTGAGATCCCAGCCCTAGAGAACAGCTGGTTTAACCAGCCAAAAACCTGGAGAACCTTTGAATGGTCACATACTGTATAGCACAAAACTAACCAGTGCACTCCTAGAGATACAGACTCCTTTGTTCAGCATAAAGCAGCACCTTAGCAACGTGTGTTTTACACAGATTATAAATCTTGTCCTTTTTTGAAACCCTTCCTTCTCTATATGTTCTTTTCATAGTGGCCACAATGTTGTTATTAGGCTTTCAGGGTCACTGTGGTATCCGTCAGAGTGGTTTTCCATTTTGAAAAACTAACAAATAATCTGTTTGCCCCAAATTCACCCAAACTCATTAGGGCCATTCAGACAAGGCTCTTTGACTCATGCTCTTAATAGGGGGTTGTGGCTGACTCTGAAATTTCCGAGAATTGCATTTGCCCCCACCAACTACCTTCTCTTGTTCAGACTCACTGATGCACCTCGTCAACTGTAGAAACAACACATACTTTCAAGAACCAGCATGCACATATAAATAGGCCTCAACCCAAGATATCCTACTTTTCCAATACTGTTGTGACAGTTGCCATGGCAGTTACTTATCATTGTGTACATGGATGGTGGTACAAAAATAGCTTGAGAATCTGTGCTGATAGTACAAATGCTGCATGTTTGGTCCCAGGTAAGAACGGCCTAAAATAGGATCCCTACTTCTCCCTTGAGCAAGGTACTTAGCCACATGGGGGCCCTGTAATTGGTGCAATGTAAGGGACTGTAAATAAAAAGCATCTGCAAAAAAAAAAAATAAAAAAAAAAAAAAAAAAAGCCAAAGCACTTGGGTAAAATGTAATTACCTGTTTTTTCTTGTAGAAACCCTTTTGGTCACAGTTTGGAATGCGGAAGCGTCTTGGGTTCAGCACATTTGTGAACTTTAACTGCTTCATAACACTTTCCATCTCTCGACGGCATGGGCCCTGTACAAACACACAGACAGAGAGAACAGAATTACAGGAAATCTCAGACTCATGAAGATTTCAGAGTTGAGAGACACAAACAAGGAGAATAGGAATAAAATGTAATCTACACAATCACATGCTTTGTCTTAGAAACGTATGCTGGCAAAAATACAGTTAGTGCTTACATATTCATTTTCTCTCTTCGACTCCAGACTAAAGTTGTGAATATCTTGAATGATCCATCCGGAAAATGGTACAACTTTATGGACCTGGCTTTTCTTGACTTGTTCTTTTTGGATCATCTCCAGTTTATTTGAATGCATCATAGGATCACTGGGTTCTGATGGCGTCCTTGACCCTCCCTGCACATCTCTGAAAATATCTGTTGTGTGATGGACCGCCTCAGCTTCCCCAGTGCCTGCTGTCCTGGTACCATTATGCTCCTTTCCTTCTTCCTCTGGGTTGTCAAAAGAAAAGTTGATAAAACATGTAAATAGGAATTCACACAGATGCATCTTTTCACATGAAACAGAATACCACAAAGAGACAATGTTCAGCTAATTTTATCCTCAACCTGCTCCAACACAATTACCTGGACGCTTCTATTAATACTTAAAGGCTGATTTATACTTCTGCATCAAGTGCACGCATATGCTCCGGCATAGCCCTCGCATAGCCCTCGCCATGGCTGAAGTCGATGCTGATGCGCACCTCTCCAAAAATGTAACTACATGTCGCAGAGACTCGCACAAGCTCTGTGATTAGTCGGCTTGGGTAGCTATGATGTGATGCTGAGAGCCGCGAGCCCGATGGAGCGAGTGTGTGTCGAGAATGTGTCGAGTCCCATAAAAAAGCTCCAGCTGGAAACTACTTGTACATTAAGGTTCAGAAAAAACAAAAAACCCACAAAGAAACTTGACATAAAACATAAAAACCTTCTGCCAACTAGCGTTTCGGAAGTGTTATTGCAGAGCAACACAAACAGCACGCAGAAGTAAAAATGCACGACAACTTGCAAGGCAGTTACCGTGGGTCATGCAGATCACTTGACACAGAAGTATAAACCAGCCTTAAGACCTAGGTGTGTGACCTGGATGCTAGTAGACCTTGACTAGCTGGTCCAGGTGTGTTTAATTATGACCATTTAAGTGTCCACCCAAAAGTAGGACTTGACCACCTGGAATTGTATGAACCTAAATAGCTATAAACATATAGAGCCTTTTTACATCTAGTTACTTCATGTGTTTTTTTCTGATCAGATAGCTAATTGAATGGTCAAAACATTTTCATTTATGCTTCACCACATAAATGTGTCTTCACAGGGGGCGCCAATGTCAATGCTTCCCATTCACTTTGAATAGATGAGGTCAAGTGTTGCTGAACTGAACTGTGGATCTGTCTGCGCTGTGTCAGCGGCATTGCTCGCTGCAGAAGTTGAGAATTTTTCAACTTTTCAAGCTCTAGCAGAAGCGGCAGTCAATCAGATCGCTTTATGCAAATAGCCCAGTTCAAACAGTAGCCAATTGCAATCAGTAGCGATAAACGAAGGACACATTTAAAATGGAGGAAAAACTTATTATTGAGGTGGGCAATAACCCAGTCCTTTATGACCCATTTTTATAAATATGTTACCGGCAATGACTGAAATCCGGCATTCTATAGAATGCCTAGAAATATTGAAACGTCAGAGTATGAAATCATTGCTACTTTATACATTGCCTAAGCATTCTATAGAACGCAGAGTTGCCTGGTGGCAAAGTATGCAACTGGCCTACCTCCGACATTTTCCCAGCCACTGATGTTGGCGGTGGCGCTTGGGTTGTTGTTTGATGATGGTGATCGAAGCACGTGAGTGTTGAACATTATTGTAAGACAGCATATTGCCGGTATGAGGTTCCACTACCACATCACAGACAATATTGCCATAGTTCTTTACACAATGTCAGTGTAAAAAAAGTGTAAAAAAACTAAGCGCCAAAATATGAAGGATTTTTGTGTAGAAAAAGAAAATAAAGTACAATTCTAAGTGCCAATCTAGTCTTACCTACTGTAACAAATACTTCTTTCTATGTCAGTTCTGCTGTCATTGATTTTCCGGAGCATGATGCTTCATGCTTTATTTCATATTCCTTTCACTTCAAAACACGTAATGATTTGTAGGGAATTGTACAGAATGCCTAGGAAATGTATGTAAAAGCTATATATCTTATGCATAAGCTATATATCTTATTTGGCATTCTATGTATTTTATGTGCAGACAATAAAACATTTTTTAAAGTGCACAAGGCAGGCTCTGTGATTCAATATAGGCTAAATGAAACATCTTTTTGTCATACAGACACAATCAAGACATCATTTAAAACTGTCTGCTTTTGAAAGCTAATATGAAACACTATATTTTTCTATTATTATTCCTCTCTTTGCTGCATCTCTGTTGTTAATGCTGCCATTGGATCTAAAATTTAAACATTTTAATTTGATCATTTCAATGGCAAAAATAAAACAAACGCTGTTTCCCAATTCCAAGAACGCAGAGAACGGACAAGAACGGACCGTGTTCTTGTAAAGACCAGTCTTGCCAGGTGTCCTTAGAAGAATGAATTTGGTAGACCGCGAAAACAGAGAACGTGTCCTGTGAGAAATGAGATGCTGCGTTCTTCCTGGTGGTCAAGTGACCTTCACGCATTTTAAATGTAAAATTATTTAAACATTACAGCATTCATACAATGATTTATTGTTTTTCCCCTTTTCAAAATATATACTATGCATAAGGACTTTACAAATATACGTTCCACAATACAAATAAAACTGATTTTAAAAGGAATTTCAGCAAACAAACACCCTTAATGTGTCTATTCCTTTATTAAGATGTCCATGGTAATGTTTACTTTCACCGTTTCATTTAGGGAAAGTCCTGAGATAAATAAGCTTTATCTCTGAACTTTAATTAAGAATCTAGATAAAATGCTGTGCTTCCCACCTCCAGTCGCAATGACTTCTGGGACTTCTAGAGCAAGATCGGCGCTCAAGTCTGCATCGGTGCGTCCTCGATATCAAGAACACATCCTGGAAGTTTCACGCGTCCTCTGTTCTTGCAGTCTTGAGTATTGGAACTGAACTTTGGCAGCTGATGATGACGTTACACGAGGACGCAAGACCGCTGAAGAACGCATATTGAGAAACAGCCCGAATAAAAAAAAACACATTTCAAACTGTCACCTGTGGCCTTCCATTTGTGATTGTTCATGTGACGTCCATACAACCCTATACGTGCACTCTCAAGAATTAAAAAAAAATTTTTTGGGTGGGGTAAAATTTACATATTTGACATTTTACTTGTACAGTTTCATCTGGAATGTATCTTAGACTACCTCCTGATGTGATCAGAGTGATCAGAGGTAAATTCGGAGAGCACCTGTCCTTTTCAAAATCAGCCGATCAGAAAAAACACATGAAGTGACCAGGTGCAAACAGCCTCATAGGAGTCATTCACTCATGATATCAATTTGTAGGCCAGTTCAGATGGCTATTTTGCCATCAGTTTCCACTGAGTATGGAAAGAAAATTTGTCCAAAAATTCACCATTCTGATTTTCTTGAGCTATGACTGTGTAATTTATGTTGTAGAATGTGAAAGTGACTTCAAGTAGCGTTTACCACACCCATAAATCAAGAAAAGTATTATAAACAATGTTTGAAAATTCCTGAGGAAATCCATGGCTAGAAACTGCTAATTATATTCCAGGTTTTGAGGCTACAGAACTAACATGTATTTTCTAGCATTCTTCAATGTCAAATGTTCTTCAATGTTTTTTTTTTCAAACAAATATGAAGTGTAAAGGTTCATATGAGACGGAGAAATGCAGCAGAAGAGAAAGATATATAGAAAAGGGGGATGGGGAGGTGAAGGAGTAAGTGTATTTATAGTGCCCCAAGTTACAATCATTATAGGCGGAGGATAGACCACCTGACCTGAAACCCAGAAACCAAATACGGCTAAAGGATTGCGCCGCATTTGCCTGCCTTCACTAACATGGTCCGGTAGGATGATCTAACAAACAAACATCACATGCTTTGCTATCTGTGCCCAGCTGAAGCTTTGCTGTGGGTGCTCACAAAATCTATTCTATGCAAATGTGGTTTAAAAGTAATTTTCTTCAATCCCACACCATTCCTCAACATGTGAACCTTATACTTATCCTACTAAATAACATTAGAGATGTATTATTAGAGGATTTGTATCAACATCCCAATTTCACTTAATTATTATTTACTCTTAACTACCACGCTGATTACAAGGAAAGTTCACTTACACTCTGTCATCATCTGCTCAATCTCATGTCATTTAAAACTAGTTTGTTGTTGTTGTTGTTTTGTTTGTTTTTTACCCCAAAGAAAAGAAATTACTGCGAAAAATGTTCAGGCTACTCTTCTAAGCATACCTCTTTTTCATAAGAGTGATCAAAGTTCATTCTAATAAGTATACTTAACGAAGTAAATTATACTAGTATTTACTTGTACTATACTTGTAAGTCTATTACTTGAATACCACTTGGAACTAAACTAGTTACAGAAGCAACTTTAGAAAAGCATACTGCAAGTGTAATTAGAAAAAAAATGGTTATTAAAAACAAAGTGTGCTGATGCCTCACAGCAAGAAGGTCGCTGGTTAGAGTCCCGGTTGGACCAGTTGGCATTTCTATGTGGAGTTTGCATGTTCTTCCCATGGATATACAGTCAATGTCAAAATTATTAGCCCTCCTGTTTATGTTTTCCCCAATTTCTGTTTAACGGAGAGAAGATTTTTTTTTCAGGACACTTCTATACAGCTTAAAGTGACATTTAAAGGCTTAACTAGGCTAATTAGGTTAACTAGGCAGGTTAGGGTAGTTAGGCGAGTCATGGTAAAACGATGGTTTATTCTGTAACCTATTGAAAAAATATATAGCTTAAAAGGGCTAATAATTTTGACCTCAAAATGTTTTTTTTTTATTTATTAAAAACTGCTTTTATTCTAGCTGAAATAAAACAAATAAGACTTTCTAACCCTTTTAGCTTGTACTTTCTTCAAGATAATATACATTTTTGAGCAATGATACGGTCTCTTTAATACTGACCAACTGACCAAGTATTTGCACTTGTATGTCACTTTGATAAGAGGAAAAACCGGCCAGTAAGGTAAATGAATAAAGCTAGCCAACAGACAACTATGTCAGTATTTTGTATGTAATTTTGATCAGCCATTCATTGTGGACAAAATCTGAGTATTTGGGACATGAGGTCGCAAATTGCATGGTAACTACAAAAGTGGTTGACCAGTAAAGAGTGCATTTGTCAGCTTCAACAAATGCCTGGCAAAACTGCTGGGTGAAGATGAATTATGGCATTGTTTAAACATGCTGTCCTCTTGGGGTTTTACAGCCCTTGTCTGTTGAATAAATATTCAGTCTCTGGCCTACAAAACAAAGCAGAGCTCTCGCAGGAATGAGAGACTAATAAACAGCTGGAGCTGAAGAGAAAGAGATATTTAGAAAGAAAGACAAACAATATGGGCCATTAAATATAGAATGTGAGAGAGTGAAGCTGTAAAAGAGGGTGGTGGGGCAGAATTGGTAAGGGGAGATAGATGAAGGTCCACTGCACATGTCAGACAGAAATATAAAAATATAATAATATGTAATATCTGAACAAACCTCTTAGGTATTTAAACTCAGATTGGGATTCAAGTGGTGATTTCAGAATGGGAGGCCAGTATGCCTACAATTATATCAAATTTTTGATCTGCGATATATTGCAGCAAAATTGATTGTGATAAACAATATTATTGTCAATTTAAGACCATTTTATGATGCCAGACTATTTACATACTGTATAACGCCAATCTAATTAGGAGTGCAACGATTATAGATTTTGGTTGTACGATTATAGACCAGTTTGCGAGGGTTTCCTCTGGGTGCTCCGGTTTCCCCCACAGTTCAAAGACATGCGGTATAGGTAAATTGGGTAGGCTAAATTGTCCGTAGTGTATGAGTGTGAAAGAGTGTATGGTTGTTTCCCAGAGATGGGTTGCGGCTGGAAGGGCATCCGCTGCGTAAAACATGTGCTGGATAAGTTGGCGGTTCATTCTGCTGTTGCAACCCCAGAATAATAAAGGGACTAATCCAAAAAGAAAATGAATGAATGAATGAAGGATTATAGACCATTTTGAGGGATGTAAACAAAAACAATGGTCCCAACGTATTTCCTGTTTTACATTTTTAATTTCTATAGCTTCCGAGAACCCAAAAAGAGCCACATATTGATAAATAATATTATGATAGTTGTTTTAACATGAAGTTGTGATTGAATTGCCTCTTGTTATATGAAATAGTTTGATAATAAGCAGGAAATGTCCATGGGCTAATGACATCACCACATTGAAATGGCCTATAGTCTGAGAAATAATCACGGTTATCACGGTTATTATGTATTCATTCATTTCAAAACACTACTAGTTTAGTAAATCACATGAAAACTCCTTATGAAGAATAAAGTGTTATTTACAGCTGCTCAGTTACCAAATAATACAGCACAATATAATAGTAAAAAAAAAAAAAACAATAGTCCATTTCTCTTTGAACCTAAAAATAAGTGAAGCAATAATTTTACACTGAAAATAAATGACAGAACAACAAATAAAAAATAATAATAATAAGAATTTAAAAAAGTATTTGTCAAATGTAAATCTAAGCAACATATAAACTCACTAATATGCTTTTAGGAAAAAGCTGCTGAAAATATGCCTTCCATTGGAAATAACGAACTTGCGTGTGCAAACGATGGGATATGTGAAGGGCCCTTAGTTAATAGCACCAGCCATAGTTAAAATCTGCATTTAATCCAGTGTGCGTGGGTATTGTGTACAAGCTTGGAACTTTAAACTAGCGCACAATTGGCATAACTTTGTTTTGTTGCTGTAGTTTTGTACCGTGCAGAAACACGGTGTCCAGAAGCCTTTACGATTAATTAACCATGATGAATTAAAGCACGGTTAATAGTGAAATTGGTCAATCATTGCATGCCTAAGTGTAACAATATAATAGCACAATAATGCAAGTACACTTTTTCAAAGAAAACAGACTATTTTATTCTTAATATTTTAACTATTTAATAATTAGGCATTGGAAATGAAATGCAAACATATCCTAAACAAATAAATAATAATAATATTAATAATAATGAATGTTACCAAAAAAGTACAAGGTAACAAGAGCTAGACTAAAAAGTCATTTTAGACATTTAAAGAGTCACACAGAGGCCATATCTGCTACACGATCTAATTTTAATTAAGCACCACAATTATACAATGCTTGTTAATTTGGTAACCAACATGAAAAAAATACTACAGTAATTTAAAGGACATTTTATTATTAATACATAATGTATTATACTGTAAATATTATAGTATTTACATCTCTTTGTTACTGAATGCTACAGCATATTGTAGTTTTAACTATAGTTAAATAATACTAAAGTATACTTACAGTCTATACAGTAAACATTCATTCATTCATTTTCCTTAGGCTTAGTCCCTTTATATATCAGGGGTTGCCACAGCGGAATGAACCGCCAACTTATCCAGCATATGTTTTACACAGCTAATGCCCTTCCAGCTACAACCCAGTACTGGGAAACATCCATACACACTTATTTGCATGCATACACTATGGCCAATTTAGTTTATTCAATTCACCAATACCCCATGTCTTTGGACAGTAGGGGGTTAGCTCTCAGGATGGCGCCGCGGATGGCTGCGGAGCTCTCCAGTGTTTGCACTATTTCTGTTAGTCTGTCCTGTTTTATGTTTGTCAAACACGATCAGTTATACCAGGGATGAGCTGCTGAACATTCGGCAGTGCACACCAACTAATCACCAACTGGATTTTGATTTCTCTGGCGTTTTGTGGAACATTGTCATCGGCGGAGCAGCTGCTTTGTGGAAGAAATACAAGACCCGGCGGCGTGGAAAAAGAGCTGGCGCACTCGTCAGGCTGAGACAGCGCGGCTTCAGAACAGCGCTGCCTAGCATCCATCTAGCGAATCTCCGCTCGCTTCCTAACAAAATGGACGAACTACTTCTGCTCTCACGCGAAAACAAGAACTTTAACAACTCTGCTGCGCTGTGTTTCAGAGAAACCTGGCTGAACAAAGCCATTCCGGACAGCGCATTACACTTACCGGACTTTCAGCTGTACAGAGCAGATCGCGATACGGAGTCAACGGGCAAAACACGCGGTGGTGGGACATGCTTTTACATCAACAGGAGATGGTGTACGGATGTAACTGTGTTAAAGAAGATGTGCTGTCCTGATGTGGAAGCGCTTTTCATTAACTGTAAGCCGTTTTATGCACCGCGGGAGTTTTCCTCGTTCATTCTCGTCTGTGTTTACATTCCACCACAAGCACATGTGAGTACTGCGTTACAACAGCTGTCTGATCTGATCACAGAGACTGAACAACGACACCCGGACTCTGCTTTTATCATTCTCGGTGACTTTAATCAGGCAAAACTCACACATGAGCTGCCTAAATTCAAACAGCACATCACATGCCCCACCAGAGACAATAACATTTTGGATCATTGCTACACCACAATAAAGGATGCATATCGCTCCGTCGCCAGAGCTGCTCTAGGACTCTCCGACCACTGCCTGGTTCATCTTATACCAACTTACAGGCAAAAACTTAAAACAACTAAGCTAGTATTAAGGACTGTTAAGAGATGGACCAACGACACAGAGCAGGTCTTACAAGCCTGTTTTGAATGCACTGATTGGAGTGTTTTTGAAGCTGCAGCCACCGACCTAGACGAGCTCACAGAGACTGTAACATAATACATCAGTTTCTGTGAGGAGTTATGCATCCCTACCAGGACCTACTTATCATTTAACAATGATAAACCATGGTTTACACCAAAACTTAGACAGCTTCGTCATGAAAAAGAGGATGCCTACAGGAGCGGGGACAGGATTTTATACAATCAGGCCAGGAACACACTGACAAAGGAGATTGGTGTGGCCAAGAAAAGCTATGCCAAAAAGCTGCAAAACCAGTTTTCTGCCAACGACCCTGCATCAGTATGGAAAGGCCTGAAAGACATCACGAATTATAAAACGCCATTCTCCAGTATCGACAGAAACATACATCTTGCAAACGAGCTGAATATCTTCTATTGTAGATTTGACACCTCTGACCAGACACCTCACACCCGCCCGGACCATCTCCCTACACAGCCATCAACACCTCCAGACATCTCCCTCTCCCCCCCTGCACTTCAGATCAGTGAGGATAATGGGCATCAGATCCTCAGTAAACAGCCATCAACACCTCCGGCCATCTCCTTCTCCACCCCGGCACTTCAGATCAGTGAGGATAATGTGCATCAGATCTTCAGTAAACAGAGGAGACGAAAAGCACCAGGTCCAGACGGTGTTTCACCAGCCTGTCTGAAAACTTGTGCGGACCAACTGGCTCCCATTTTCACACAGATCTTCAACAGATCACTGGAACAGCGCAAAGTTCCATCCTGCTTCAAATGCTCCACCATCATCCCAATACCAAAGAAACCAAAGATCACAGGACTCAATGACTACAGACCTGTTGCCTTAACATCTGTGGCCATGAAGTCATTCGAAAGACTGGTGCTAGCTTATCTGAAGGACATCACTGGACCTTTGCTGGACCCCCCTGCAGTTTGCCTATAGAGCAAACCGGTCTGTGGATGATGCAGTCAACATGGGACTGCATTATATCCTAGAACATCTGGACAAACCAGGGAACTACGCAAGGATACTGTTTGTGGACTTCAGTTCTGCCTTTAACACCATCGTCCCATCACTGCTCGAGAACAAACTGACCCAGCTGTCTGTCCCTAGCTCTGTCTGTCAATGGATCACCAGCTTTCTGACAGATAGACAACAGCTAGTCAGAATGGGTAAAATCACATCCGACAGCCGCACCATCAGCACTGGTGCCCCCCAGGGATGTGTTCTCTCCCCACTGCTCTTCTCCCTGTACACAAACGACTGCACTGCAAAAGACCCCTCCATTAAGCTCTTGAAGTTTGCGGATGACACTACTGTTATCGGCCTCATCCGGAACGGTGACGAGTCTGCATACAGACAGGAGGTGGAGCGGCTTTATGGTGCAGATACAACAACCTGGAGCTAAACACGCTCAAAACAGAGGAGATGATAGTGGACTTTAAGAGAAACCCCCTGCACTCCCCTCACTCACCATCATGAACAGCACTGTGGCTGCAGTAGAGTCATTCAGGTTCCTGGGCACCACCATCTCTCAGGATCTGAAGTGGGACATTCACATAGACTCCATTGTAAAGAAAGCCCAGCAGAGACTGTACTTCCTTCATCAGCTGAGGAAGTTCAACCTGCCACAGGAGCTGCTCGTACAGTTCTACTCAGCTGTCATCCAATCCATCCTCTGCACTTCAATCACCGTCTGGTTCAGCTCAGCTGCCAAAACCAACCTCCGTAGACTACAGCGAATAGTCCGGACTGCTGAACGAATTACTGGCACTACCCTTCCTTCACTTCAAGAACTGTACTCTTCCAGAGTGAGTAAAAGGGCTCGTAAAATCACTCTGGACGCCTTACACCCAGCACACTACCTGTTCGAAATGTTACCGTCTGGTCAGCGCTACAGAGCACCAAGCACAAAAACAGACAGACACAGGAAAAGTTTCTTTCCTCAGGCCATCTACCTCATGAACAGTTAAATATTCCCCTACTGTGCAATAAACATGCAATACTTTCTCATACGCACTTGTACACAGCACCTTATAACCTGTATATTTACAGCATATCTGTACATACAACTCAACATCCAGATCTTTTTGACTAACTGCAGCTCTGTTTAATGTTTATTGCCTTTTCTTTTCTTGTATTTAATTTTGTGTTGTCACTCGTCACTTTATGTACACTGGAAGCTTCTGTTGCCAAAACAAATTCCTTGTGTGTGTGAAGCACACTTGGCAATAAAACTGATTCTGATTCTGATACCGGAGCACCCGGAGAAAACCCACGCGAACATGGGGACAACATGCAAACTCCACACAGAAATGTCAACTGAGGCAACCAAGGACTCGAACCAGTGACCTTCTTGCCCGTATACAGTAAACAGTGTAGTATAATATAAGCTATAGTTTTTTTTTTATAGAAAACTTTAGCTCACTATTGGGTCATTTGTTCATATCATTATATTGCAGTTACCACAGCAACTGTAAAATTACCATAATTGATTCACGTACTTTACTATAGTATGATTAAAAAGTATTTTTAGTATTTACATGTTTACTTTTTGAGGCTGGATTCTTCTGTGTTTAATGGCTGCATATATTGAGTCAGTGGCAGCACTACACCGTGGCTAAGAGTGGCTATAGCCTTGTAGGCTGGCCACTATCCCATTTATCCAGCCTACTCAAAAGAAACATGAATTGCCATTCGGACACAATTCATTTTCGAATAACTTGCAGTAAGAAAAACAGTGATTGGCAAAATCACGCTGAATTAATTCACAACTGAAGCTCTCTCAGCCCACGCAATCTCCTCAGATAGCACGTGTTATCAGTTTGTGTGTGTGCTTGTGAGGAAATTGAGCCTGAGCCCTGCCTCCACCAGAGAGCAGACAAGAAGACACTGGCAGCGTGATTGACTAATACATTTGTGACATTAAATTCTTTTGGGGAAAAATAAAAAATTATATAATATTTTTCATTTTAAAGGTCCCATGAAATAAAAATCCATTTTTAGATGTTATTTTTTTGTTTGTTAATTTTAAGAATATCTACTAACTACTATATTCCAAAACGGTGACAAAATATAAAACCTGATATAGCTTGCAGTTTGTCACTTCTGCCTAAATCAATCAAGTTTTTTTTTCACGTCACATCATACTTAAGTTTCTCATTAAATCTTTAACAATCAAATGCTCTCTAGTATCTGACATGCCCCACCCCCTTTATAATGCTTCTCATTTGCTTTTCATTTGATGCGCTTGAGCTCAACCACTCTCACTTGGCAGAGCTGCGATAAATACAAAACACTATTGGCTGTTTTTTTTTTAATAGGGAGGAGCTACTTTATAGTCCCTTTCACACATACAGACCTTTCTGGAAAGTTACCGGCAATTTTCTAGAAAGGGATCATGTGTGAACAGGCCCTTTTTGAAAATACCAATAAATTTGTTCCGACAATTTTCCCGAAAAAGAAGTCGTAAAATTACTGGTAATTTGCCGGAATGCTGCTCTGTGTGAACGCAGAAAAAAAATTGCCAGAAAGAGCGTGTTCATGTTTAGAATGCACTGACATGAGACGTCTACTCCAGCCAATCAGAACATTCAGACGCATTCCCATCCACGCTGTTTATGAAAATAAAAAACCTTTAAATATTTTTCCAGACACATTTCAAGAGTTCACACTTAGCTCATGATTTATCACATAGCTTGTTTGGCGTGCTGTCCCAGGAGAGAGCCCTGAGCTCAAGGGATCCTCAGGCTCAGGGCTCCCCCTTTCACATGGCGAGGGAAAATTGAGCTTAGGTCGATCTCAAACTCCCTTGTTGCTAAGGCCAAGGTGAACTTCTTGAGAGTAAGACATCAGAAAAAAAGATTTAGGCTTATTTTATTTATAATATAGAGCATATTTGGACGGTGGGAGGAAACCGGGGAACCCGGGGGAAAACCACGCGGACATGGGGAGAATATGAAAACTCCACACAGAAATAGCAGATGGCCCAGCAAGGACCTGACGCCATTGGTATTCTTGCTGTGAGGCAACAGTGCTAGTCACTGGGCCACCGTGCCACCCATTCTGGATAAAGTTGGAAGAAGGGGAGGAGGGGGGTTTCTTCCAGATGAAGATAGTTGTAGAAAGGAAATGAGGATATATATATAGTGACTTGGGATCCTTTGATTGGAAGATCATGATTAGCTAATGTGGCCAGCGGGGTCAATCATGAGCTCCTCTCGAATTTAGTTTAAAATTAAACTTTACTTAGTGGCTAGATGTTAGTCAGATAATGTTTCTAAATATCAACTGTGTAAAAAAATTATCGATGAAATGCTTCTGATAAACTGCTGTTTGTTTACCTGAAGCTCTGCTTGAAGTGTGTGCATGTGAGTAAGTGCTCTGATGAGTGCCAGCTCACACACATATTATGTAGGCTAAATCTCGACATGTGAAAGTGTTCCTTCATATGTTTTCATCAAAGTTGTTCACAATACTTATCCATCCACAGAATCTGTAATGTCGTCAAATGTGTAAACATTTAGCTGCGCTTCTGCCTCTGGATGTCTCTGGGACAAAGCAGCTGCATAAATGCTGAAGCTTTAAATAAAAGTGAAACCATCAACAAAAGCACAACCCCTTCTATGTTTACAAATACAAGCACAGCCATTTAGAGGTAATTTCTGGTTAATGATATCAGAATTTATCGGTATTTTGGAATGGAACGTCCTTGCCTGTGTAAACAGCTCTTTTTTTAATTCACTGGTAAAGTAGATCTGGATATTTACCAGTATCACTGCGTGAAAGGGGCTTATGTTCCACCCTCTTTTCATTTTTTAGTTGAGATGATGTCAAACATCAAATAAAAAAATGCTAATTTCAATGCACTTCACAGGATATATTGACTATCGCAACAAGCCTATCGCAAAGAGGCCGGTGCACAAACATCGGCACAAAAGACTGCAAAATCTACCATCTGTCATTAGTATAGCTCAAGAGATCAGGGGAATTAAGTTCACTTCGACAACTCACTGTAGCTGGTCTCTGTTACAGTTATCCTCCTAACACTCACTCATGTCCGGGTCATGGCACCAATTTAATCTCGCTGGTCCTACTCAACCCACCCCAAGAGGTATCTGAACCAGAAATGGGAGGCATGGGAGATGGGTGCATTTAAAAGTATGCTAAATACCTCAGCCTACAGCATCTGTCACTACTGCACCTCTTAAGATGTGGGGAGTAAGGTTTACCAATACAGTTCTTAATAGCTCTCCCCTGTTGCATTACAAATGTAGAGATAGCATCTAGAGTTCAGCAGAGAGGAAGCGTAAAGTGAAAACAGATTTTAGTCTGTGTGTGTATGTGAATAAGTGCGCACTTGTGGCACACCAAACAATCTGTAGCCATGGAAGCTGCAGTCCAAACCAGAATTAAGCTATGCCTTCATTGACAATGACATAACAACAACAACACAAACAACAACAACAGAATCAACAATAACAGCAACTTCTGCAATGTAACAACTCCTATAAGGCAAGTAATTGTAATGACCTCTAACAACAGTGTGGCTAATAACATGTGCAACATGTTGCAGCCTGTTTTCCTTGTAAAACAGGCCTTACCTCTTGCATAAACAAATTCAAGGCAGAGTAAGAGAATGGAAGGTCATCTAATTCAGGAACTTGGAAAACATCAATATTTAACCCTAGTGTAAACTTTTAGAACTTTTTTTGACTTTTCCCAGCACCTAGTGGCCCATTTTGAATCAATCAACATGACATATTTGTTCAATCCCAAATGAGAAAACAATTTAGCATTATGGTAAAGCAAGCAGAATGTGAATGAGAGGGTAAAAAGATGCAATTTTTTCTTAAAAGTAAATGCAACTGCAGCAGGTGAATTTCATGGCTGAGGCTACGAACAAAACTAAATCCGCCTCTTCTGAGAAATGCACACAATTATGCATAAAACTGCACACACACACAAACAAAGCCATAACTCATACCCTCATGATCTTTCATTCCTCTTGCTTTGCCACCGTTCCCACCCAGAATCAAGCTGGGCCACACTGCTACCAGCCCAATCAGGCCTTGCAAAAATATCATAATTCATGTGTGGCAGAGCCATGGGGTGGAGCCACGCACACCATGGCAATGGAGCCTGCTTTCTGGTTGGCCAGAGTGTGTAATTACCATAAAGTGTGGTATGATGGAAAAGAAGAACTGAAAAGCAGCATGGGCTCAAATGAAAGGGCAGCAGAGGGAGAAAACATGAGGTAAGGCACTACTGTAAAACAGCTGGCGCCCCCAAACTGCTTTTTAAAAGTGACTCTGAATCCTAACAATAGCCTTTGTGTGTGTGACAATGTCATGGTTGATTGCTTCAACACACCACTGCGGCTCTCTCAAATAACTAGAGAGGGTAAAAACAAATTCATTCTGGTTGCTTGACGTCAGTTATATCCGAGAATGCCACTTATTTTGGTTGTGTGGGTCTGCAGCCTTCCCTTTCTCAAGGAATTCACTTAAATGAATCTGTTTTCTTGCAGCAAGGTGATGTCTATATGTGCATTGCAAGAAATCCACAATAAAAGCTTCAGCACAGGCAGAATTAGTCTGAAATGCTGAAAACTGAAAGGAACTTTGCCCAAGATGCTATTTTTCTTGAGTCTTGATGCTCTCAATGGAGAGCTCAGGAGTCCCTGAGCCAGTAAACAGCTATAGAGCATCATTCACAAAACTGTGAATCTGCGCTCTTCTGCAGGGACTATATATAAACGAATGTGGCATTCTTAACGATTGGGTTGGAGAAGCCAAATTTTAGTGCACACACACAGATACACAGAGCTGTTTCTCTCTCCATCTCTGGTTCTCTCGTTCACATACACCACACATTAAACAGCATAGAGAGACTGCTGTAGTGCTAAACCTTGAGAACAACGGCAGTAGTGTGGGGCCGTCTCATGGTGGCTGGACTTCACGACGACTGCATGTTGCTGGAGGTCGCTGCGTCATACTGGTGTTCTGAAACTCTGACCTACCTGCTCAGAATGACCTACTAGTAATAATTTAAATTATTCTCCTCAGGCAGAAAATATGCTGTTGGGATGTATTACCAGTGCTAAAAACAGGAACAATGTGCTGTCATGCAGATAATTCTACTAAGATTTCAACATGGGTTGCGTATTTTGTTTATCTACGTTAAATGACAACCTTAAATCTTTCGGCATATTTTAATCTTAGATGTACATGATTTTTTTAAAGTGGAGAAGTCTATTTGGAAATGATTGTCTCTAAAGAATAGATGTTAAGTTGTGGCATGAGTGCAGTGAAGCTGTAGTTAGTTGCTGCATCTTATGGGCAGTAAAGAAAGCCCCGTACCTCCCTAGGGCAAAAGACTGGCTATGAGGCACTTCTAATCTATGAGCATATTAACCATGATATGCACATCAGATTAAACTCACAAAACTGTGTAACAATGTTGAAAATGAATGTTGGGATGGTACAGAATGCCTTCATACATTGGAAAACCTTGGTGCAATTGCATTGTTAATGTGACTTATTTAAAGAAGTGTGAACAAAGGGCCAGTATAAGATTTTGACAGTATGATAACCTTGGATAAAAATGTCACGGTATCACAGTATTGTGATCACTGCACTAAAATATGCTCTTTTTTAAATGTCTTGGATTAAAAACAACAACTTTTTTATTTTCCCCTATTGAACACAACATATTTTATTTTAAAAAACATTTAAAGTATTTTGGAGCAGTAAACATGTCAGGCTAAATAATTTAACTTGAAAAAGGCATCTTTGGATCTCTTTCTTATCTTTGGATTTAAAGTAATGCCACTGCACTGTTCAGCTCTACAGCATGCTGGATGCTGGTTTCTTAAAGTTTGTCAAATCATAGGCTGATTAGTAGCTTTTGATGTGCAGGGTCCTTTTCTAATGGAGATGATGTCGCCCTAAACAACTAAATAAAATAAGCATTAAAAAAACAACAAAAACAGCTTACATATACATTGAAACGGTATAACAGAAAATTTTGATGGTTTTAAAACCTTAACTTTTCCAAACCTCGATAAACCTTGAAACCGGATTTCATCCCATGCCTATTGTAAACGTAGCCATCCGAACCCTGGTGCACACCAAACAAGTTGACTATGACCAATGGAAAGTTGTTTTTCAATTCACAAATGCAGCACAAAGCAAATAAATCTGAATAAACCGAAAACATGGCACAATATTACAAGATGCGACTATAAACAGAACAGATAAGAGCACATCCCACAACACAGTTTTGTTATGGATGTCTGATATGTTCTGTCACAAAATTCTTGTTTTGTGTGTGTGTGTGTGTGTGTGTGTGTGTGTGTGTGTGTGTGTGTGTCTTAAAATTGACAGTGAACCAGGACTAATTGTATTATTCCGGAACAAATTAACCAATCAATCTACAAGTTGGCTGTGAACTGAAGATGGGGGTTAAGTGGATGACCCTTAAAATGATGTCTTTGCAGCGATCTTAAACCAAATTAAGATAGTTTGGTGTTCTTACCTTACAGTCAGATAAAGCTGATCATCAGGTATCCAAAACACTAGCCTGACAAAGATTGATGTATGTGTTTGCATTTGCAACATAAATATTTACAAAGTTTAGAAACCAAACCAAAAGTCTGCAATTCAGTAGACATGCGCCCAAATTAAAGAAATCGCCTTCGTCGTGGTAACCATAGCAACAGTTTTAAGCTGCCCAACTGCGTTCCATTCGGACCTGTCGACCAATAAACCTTGTCATCGTTTATCATTGTGTTAAACGTATAAAATTGAACGTAAGTCAATACAAAAGTTTGTTTACAAAGTACTACGTCGTTTGTGCGCAGACAGAAATTAAACAGACATAAAATCTGACTGCCTTTAAGTCATTCAATAAATAGCTGCGCATGTAGTAGGCTACCTTGAAGTAATGAGGGCTGTACAGTATTAACATATAAATGGTTCGCGCTTACCGTGTCCGTGAGATGGACTGCCGCTTTGCTTTTTGTCCGGTGCTTTCGCGCACACGCCCCGTCCCTCCAGCAGAGCCTGCAGAGGTTTGCTCTCCCCAGGGCGATGTTGACAGCTCAGCCCGGTACCGCAGCGCCCCGTGTACACTCCGCACGCCTGGCCCTCGGTCAGCGGACAAGTCAAGCAGCACCCACAACCGGGCTCCTTCACCGGCTCGGCGCAATTCCAGGGCAGCGGTTTGCACAGCACCATCGCCCCGTCGTCGCATGGCTCGCAGCGGACCACAGGGCTGACGCTTTCAGCCAGCCGCGCGAATGCTGCGAGGAGCGCGGTCAGGCAGAGCGCACACAGTCCCGTCATGGAGCCGAAGGGCTGAACACGCGCACACTCAAAGATGCGTGGAAAAACCGGTGCGTCAGATCACCTCACCTGGATCTATGATTACACTTAAGCCTGAGCTGTCAACATATGCCGCAGGAAAGTAGCGAGGCTTTGGGTTGTGCTGCTGTCACGTCGGTTTGACTAGACTGTGAACTACGCGGCTGGGTCTCTCCATCTGTAAGTGAGTTTAAGTGGAACTTCAGGTTTTATACAGGCAGGAAAAGCACGGACTGTAAGTCACTCCCCCCGGTATGAATTATGTAGTCACGGGTCTTAAGGGACCGCGCGCATCCCTAATGAAATCCGAACAGCAATTTAGACAGATGGGTAAAATACAGCTTGCGCGCGCTATTACACCCGTCATAATATGGTCATTTACGGGCACTTGAAGAGTTTTTAAAAACACACCTGTTGACATCGTAAAGGTAATGTAACTGAATTATAATAGACTTTTTTTTGCATAAAAAACTATTTACGAAAATGAATAAAAAGCTATCTTTTTTTTGTGCTAAAGAGTCAATGATGCATGCATATTGATAAATGCAATTCTCAATTTATTAACAATTCTTCAGAACACTTCCCCAAGCTTTCAGTACTTTTTTATGTGCAACGTGCAATAGAGTTTGTTTTAAGTTTGAGTGGTTACTATAGAGACAGAAAAAACAACGATCTTAAGGTATGATGACTCATATGGACGCATTAAGCCCAGCCTGTCAAACACATTAAGAAGACATATTAGGACAGAAACTACAGTTACTGGATATTCATTCATTCATTTACTTTTCAGCTTAGTCCCTTTATTAATCTGGGGTCACCACAGCCGAATGAACCGCCAACTTATCCAGCATATGCTTTACCCAGCGGATGCCTATCCAGCTGCAGCTCA
Source organism: Danio tinwini (assembly GCA_903798205.1). Taxonomy (NCBI): domain Eukaryota; kingdom Metazoa; phylum Chordata; class Actinopteri; order Cypriniformes; family Danionidae; genus Danio; species Danio tinwini. The sequence continues at coordinate 705,183 of CAIGQZ010033212.1, forward strand.
TCACTGGAAAACATCCATACTCACACACACACACACACACACACACACACACACACACACACACACACACACACACACACACACACACACACAACATACAATTTCATTCATTTTCTTTTTGGCTTAGTACCTTTATTTATCTGGGGTCACCACAGCAGAATAAACCGCCAACTTATCCAGCACATGTTTTATGCAGCGGATGCCCTTCCAGCCGCAACCCATCACTGGAAAACACCCATACACTTCAATTCACACACCACATGTCTTTGGACTTGTGGGGAAAACTGGAGCACCCAGAGGAAACCCACACAATTTCAGGGAGAACATGCAAACTCCTCACAGAAATGCCAGCTGACCCAGCCGGGACTAGAACCAGCGATTGTGCTACCTACTACGCCACGGTGCTGCCCAGTTACTGGATAATTAAACAAATAAATAAAAATGAAACTTCATGCCCTTCATCACGTCCTTTTGAGTTCATTCAGTGGACATCTTTCTATTGGTCTCCGTCTGCTTGTTTGGTGCACATCAGGATTCAGCAGCATTCACACATTTAACATCCCAACAAGAATTTACCGTTTTGCTAGAGCACACAGCATCCCTGACAGTTGTGCATCAGCATACATTTACTGTTGAACAATAACTCCAGAGTTCAAACCTGCTGAGAACCTATATGTAACTGTGTTTACATAGCTTTTTAAAAATGAGTGGAAAGTGTGCTTCATATAGCATTTATTTTATGCACTTACGGTATGTCACTATAAGCTGCTCTTGTACAGGTTTAAGTCCAAAACTATAGAGATGTTTTTGATTTGTTTAGTTTTTCTACACATAAATATACCTGGCCACACATTATAAATGCACAGACTTTCAAAGTAAAATCCATGCCTGCATGCACACATACACTTGACACATGAACACAGGAGGACCTGTCCATGTCCAGGGTCTGCAGTTTCTTTCTCCAATAGGTATATGAGCAAATGAAAATACGCTGTACTGATTTGATGCAGATTTTTCCCTCACAAATGTACTAAAATGGGCATCTGTTCTGGCAAGGCTATTGTTGTCTCCTATGTTTCACTTGCCAAATGTGAAACAACAGCCCCGTTCGGTGTTGACACCTTGTGGACAAATTAAGTAGTTCAAAAATTATTCAAAGCACATACGCAAACTGCTCATACATTGTGCCAGCTGCTTGTAAATTGCCCAACTTGACCAATTTGCTTTACGTTCACTACTTTCGGACCCTTTTGTATGCATAAAAACTGAATAATACCTTTCAGCTTTAAAGTTAAACTCTGAAGTAGAAAGCTAATTTACTCCCACCAAAACATGGCCTTATAACTAAAATCATTTCCAGTTCCTTTGTGTTCTGAAGCATGTACTTACACCAGTACTTACAGGAACTATCAAAACAAGTATTTAATCCTTAACAAAGCTTCTGCACCAGTGGAACTTTTTTTCTCAAACTGTTTTTTTGGCATGTTTGTACCACAGAACTGGGAAAAAGTTTACACTACATGACAAAAGTCTTGTTGTCTATCCAAGTAATAGGAAAAACAAATAATAACTTGACTTCTAGTTGATCATTTGGTATCAGAAGTGGCTCAAATTAAAGGCAAAGGCCTCTAGATTACGCTTATTTTAGCAAAATAAAATATGATCATGCCTTGATTTTTTATTATTTTATTAGGACAGTAAGGTCTGACTTTGCTTAGACAAAAGTCTTGTCACTTAACAGAAATAATGTACAGTATAGAAAAAGTTGTGGTGCAGCGGAAAAAGAAATAATATTTTGTTTGACTCCCTCGAGATTGGATGACTGCATCCATACATCTCTACAATGACTCAAATAACTTATTAATATAGTCATCTGGAAAGCGTCCTTGCAGGACTCCCAGAATTCATCAATATTCTTTGGGTTTATCTTCAATGCCTCCTCCATCTTACCCCAGACATGCTCAATAATGTTCATAACGGGTGACTGGGCTGGCCAATCCTGGAGCACCTTGACCTTCTTTGCTCAGGAACTTTGATGTGAAGGCTGAATTATGAGAAAGAGCGCTATCCTGCTGAAGAATTTGCCGTCTCATGGGCAGCACAAATGTCTTGATACTTTAGGCTGTTTATGTTGCTATCCACTCTGCAGATCTCTCGCATGCCCCCATACCGATTGTATCCCCAAACCATAATTTTTCCTTCACCAAACGTGACTGATTTCAGTGAGAATCTTGGGTTCATGCTGGTTTTAATAGGTCTTCTGCAGTATTTGTGATGATTGAGATGCAGTTCAACAGGTGATTCATCAGAAAACCTTCTGCCACTTTTCCAAATGATCAACTAGAAGTCGAGTTATTATTTCTTGCTCTTACAACTGAGATCGACGACAAGACTTTTGTCAGGAGTGTAGTTCTAGGAACATCATTCCTTTGGTAAGTTCCTTCAACCTCCCTGCTGCAAAAACCCTAATAAGGTATTTACAGTTTATGCACAGTTAATAGTGAATAAGCTATAAATGTACTGTTTTTTCTCCAATCCAAACATGGATGTAAAAAAAGATGTAAAAAAAAAACAACAGTCTGGACCCATTTTGACCCATTTTTGACTACGAGAGGAAGTCTGTGAACGCTGCAGAATAATGTGGAAAATGCACTTTGGGTGGTCAGGCATTTGTGGTCTCATGACACCTGCTGTACAACGATCAGTTTATTCATCCATATAGAACCTTCACTGACCATTTGCTACTTTTTACCATCCATCCATTCATCCAGCACTGTCATTAGTGGGGAAGAACAACTAGGAAACTTGACCCCCTTCTCTATTCATTGGGCATGTCGACCTGAGACTTTCTGAGATGGGCCTGCATCCGTCCATCCCTTTTTCTCATTTTCGGTCTATCTCTCCTTCTCACTGGGTGGTAAGAGATGATTAGAGTGTGGGTTGGATGTTGGATTGTGCTGCTTCAGCGCTGGACACCCCTCCTGCCTCTGCTCTGTAATAACACAAAGTCTGCACAGGCTGTACAGCTCAGTGGCTCCAGCTTTGGGAAAATAAAGGCCTACAGGCCTGCCTGCAGACCCCAGTGTTGAGACTGGCCCACTGAAAACAAGCAGAGGGGGTAAGAAAATACCCCCCAGCACACACAACCCCACTAACAGCAGCCTCGACTACTAAGATTGGTTTTATCCTATTTCTTCCTTGGTCTCCCACTCTTGATTTCTCATTGTCTGTTCTGTGTACCTCAGGAATTCCTTTTCAGGATTGTGCACATCAGGGTTTTCCTCTGGTTTTCCCGAGCATTATGGGAATGTAATGCTCTAGTGTTTCTGCACAGAGGAACAGTTTGTGCATTGGAAAGAGACCGAAAATCAGCCTGAGCAATCTGCTAAGATAGCAACTGATGGTGCCATGCGTGAAAACGGGTTATCGACCTAGATCGTATCATTGTTTTCTTATCAGTGTAAGACAATAAAGTCATCCGACTGAATTTAGAAGCACCGCTGTGTGCGAGTCTAGGTGTTTATTTCCGTGAATATTATTGCAGCTGGCTGAATGTTTATTGAAAACAATGCAGCGCTCTAATAAACGAATGCCAAACTGCACGTCTACATTTAGTCTAAATAATCTCAATCTCGCACTATCTATTGAAGTGTCAGCACATCTCTAACACCCTGTCTCTCATTCACATTCCTCTGGCTGATCTCAGAGGTGAATGGTAAATCATTAATTGTCCTTCCTGCTCTGCAGTGTGTCACGTATGGCAGCCTTCACTGTGACACTTATTTAATACTGGGTTCCATCAGCGGTTTCTGGAGGGGGACGTAGGGAATGACAGAAGAGGGTGGAGAAATTGATTTACTTGTTTTATTCCTCCAAGGGAGTTTTATAGAAAACAGCACATCCCTGATGGCACTGCCACTCCAAATTATGGATCTGTCTGGTCACACACAAATATGCATTAATGCTCTAAACACAAGCACACACACACTACATGATTTAGGGCTGTCATGGAGGCTTTCTGTCACACTAAACATACTGGCTCACATATTTGTGTGTCAGGCTGTGTCTTGCAAGCATATGTGCGTTCTCACTAGGGCTTGAAATTTGCTCTAATATAGAAACATTTTATAGATGCGTAGATACACTGCATGCATAGAAATCCTTTTTATATTTCTGTCATGCATATGTTTTCAGTGCGAAACAGTCAGTACACAAATTATCTGTATTTTTTACGTATCATTCTAAAAAGACTTGGCTCCAATCTGGATGTCGTGACACAAATAATAATTTTAAAATCAAAAAAGATTCACAGTCCATAGGGTTAGGATTTCTGACCCACTGACTCATTTCCTCATAAACACCTGCACAGCAGTTTCTCATTCATAAAAGACAAACTAGTGTATCTTCATATGATCAGTTGTTCCTTTTTTAAGAAAGAAGCAATATATACAGGGTGGGCCATTTATATGGATACACCTTAATAAAACGGGAATGGTTTACTGAATACAGTTTTCTGAAAAGTGGATTGGTCATTGTGGGCCAGTTGAATGGCCCCCAAGGTCTCCCGATCTGACCCCCATTAGACTTTTATCTTTGGGGTCATCTGAAGGCAATTGTCTATGTAATTTATTAAGGTGTATCCATATCAATGGCCCACCCTGTACATTGTACGTAGAGGGATTTTAATTGGCTACTTATGTATTATTTTTTGCTGTTAAAACACTTTAACATATATATTTCATATTGTGTACAGTGATTTTCATTATTTCGTTATCCATTATTGTATAGCTCAAGTAAAGTATTGCTTTCCAGTGTTTTTTTCTTTAAAAAGCAATGCTTTTAAATGATCCAGTACTACAAAGGTTACAGTGATGTATAAATAAATAAACGCACACTAACAGTCAAAAGTTTGGAAATATTCCTTCATTCGTTTTACTTAGTCCATGATTTATCAGTGGTCGCCACAGCGGAATGAACCACCAACCACTCTGGCATACGTTTTATGCAGTGGATGCTATTCCAACAGCATCCCATCATTGGGAAACACACATACACTCTTTCTTTCATTCACACACACACAC
>CAIGQZ010033212.1:732328-752639 GCA_903798205.1 Danio tinwini
TCTTGATGGTCTTTTCTGCAACAGCTCTATAAATGGGAACCAGGTTGTTCTGCTCTTTAACTCACCAGCTTTTATTTGCTTTTATTTTATTTTTCCTTCTTGCCACTCCATAAAACACATTTTTCCAAGTCACCATCCGAGCCTGGTATTTTTGTTGCTGTTTTCTTGGACGGAGAATGATTGTGTTTCACTTTAGAGGGCATTCACCCTTTCCCAGGGTTTCCCATTTATGGTTAAAGTCACGCCATGAGTGTGTATCACCCCTCTGTACTGTAAAACCAAAAATCAGAGTTTACGCGATGCGAATTTGGCCATTTGTGTGCTCCAGTGTCATTAGTGGTTCTTGTTATGGCTTTTTTTCAGAAACCCCTAACCCAAAGTACTAAACTTTGCCTTGTAACATGCACTAAAATCCTTGTGCTACGGACATGAATGATATGTCAAAGCATGTGGTTTGTTTAGAAAAGTTTTTTGTAATCATACTTATGGAAGCCTGCTGAAGCCACCAGATCTGAATTTCCATCTCACGGTTCTGTCATTTTGTCTCACAGCTCTAAGGAATCAGTCATTATTGTAAGATGCATAGTTTACTTAGAATGCTGAAAATCACAACCAATTTTAAAATATTTTTGTTATTCAATGGCAGATATTGGCTTCCATATGGATGAATATCTGCCAAAAATCCATAAAATGTACATATAAATGTAAATAAAGACATCATCTGACTTCATTTGAACTTCTAATGAAGATTAGTTTGTTACCATAATTGAGTGCCATTCATTAGAATGTAACTTTAAAAGGTCTGTTAAAGTTTGGACTTTGGAATAAAACAAGCTTTTGCCTACTTGTTCTCAGAGAGCAGCTGCTTTTCAGGAACTAACTAGAACAATGCCTGTCAATAAATCAATAGCGGAGGTTCATACATGAGAGATGTTGTGGGTTAGTGTGTGTGTTTCTTGGGAAACATCTGGAACTGAATCCCAAGAAACACTCAAATGAGGTTTTAGCCATTCCAAGTCTGCAGGGAGCACATCCTTCAACCTTTTATCTTCGAGAGAAAAAATGAGGGACGGAAAGAAAGATACCAATGGGGGCAAAATGAAAGAGTGCACAATGGGGAAAAAAATCTGGTAGAGGGCATCTTGTGGTAAGAGTGGGCTTAAAACCAACCCAGTGCATCAAATGCTATTTTTATGAAGTGTGAAATAAAGCTAACATAAGCAATTCTTAATGCATGACTGTACATACACACTATAGTACATTGTCAGCAACTGCACTATACAACAGCACTAGGGGCACTTTCATTTTAGATAATGTTGGCCATTATCAATTCAAGCCCTCTTCGGGATTATACAAAACTATGATCTGTTTATATTGTGTTAATGAACAGCTGGCTGTACTGCACAAACACATTTAAATCAAAGGCATTCTTATCGCACATCAGTAATAAAACCATAACTGATATTGATGTAGTAATCACCACATATCAATGGAGATTACTAATCGCACACAAGATGTGTGTGTTTTTGTTGGACGTGAATGCTGGAAGTTATAATTTGATTTTCTTTTACATGGACATCAGCAGAGTTACGCGTTACTGTATTTTAATTACATATTTGAGGAACGCGGTAACAATGTAACGAAGTACATTTTAAATTTGTGTAATTTGATTACAGTTATTAAAGTCAATGTAATTGCGTTACTTACGTTACAAATATACTTTTTGAAAGAAAAAAAAACTTTTTTTAAATCACATTTTCCGCTGCAATGTCGGTTAATAAGCAAGCGCTTTTAAATTGCTGGAGAACGCAAGCTGAAATGGTTGCTGACGAGAGAGGTTGCTTCTTCAAGTGGAAATACAAACATTACTTTGATTTCATTGACCGTAAAAACAAAAATATTGCTGTGAAATTCAAGATGTGTCCAGTCTCTAAAGAACTTTCAACTGCTTTTAACTCGATCAGCAACTTGTTTATGCACTTGAATAGAAAGAATTCTACGACAATACGTCACCAAGGAGGACACCGGCACCCAGAAACAAGGCGTTCCAACTCAGCCTAAACAGGCTAAACTAAAACATTTTGTGCAGGATCGGGAGTGAAGTTATCTTCTAAAGAGAAGAGAAGCATAGCTGCTTATGGGGCCGTTAACATCTCGTGTCTTTTGTGCGCACGAGTATACTGGGAACGCATATTACACGCGCTCGCATTTCCCAGGAGCACCCAGTTAAACTGCGAGTCATGTGACAAGAACTGACCGATCAGTTTCATATTTTGGAATACTGTATACAGTACACATTTCGATAGGCTAATTCCATCAGACAAACACAGAACACCCAAACACTGCAGTGCTTTTGTCATACTATGGATGTCAATGGTTACAGGTATCCAGTTTTCTTCATGTCTTTTTTTGTGTTAAAAAAAAAGACAAACAGGATTGGAACAAGTGGATGATGAGAGAATTTTAAGGCCCAATCCCAATTCTATTTTTCTACCCCTACTCCTTCTCCTTGGTCCTTAAAAAATTTACCCCTAAGAATTGGGACAGCATCGCGATCACATGCTTCATATGAGATCAGACAATCGCGACTGCTGTAGTTATTCCAGTTGTGTTATTTTTTGGTATTTATCTTCAGGAAATTACTGAAAGCAAAGATATCACGTTATCATAACGATATAATGTGGCAATAAGATCGTAACTATACTGCGCTTTTACACCGTGGCCATATTCATCTATGTAAACACACCAACAACAACATTAACATTATAGCAGACACTGTAAACAGGTAATTCCCAGCCACTAGACTTTTCTGACAGGGTGTTCGAGTATCAACGAGTGTCAGAATGTTGTGGGACTGCTAAACAGGAGTTATGATTATGGATTATGGATAACGGAATTTATCAGTTTTTATTTTTTTGGTTTTTTTTAATAAAAGCATGACGGTAAAACCCGTTTATAAATGATTAAAACATGTGTTTGTTGTAAAAATTCGTAATAATGACAAAAAAATACTAATTTGTGTCTCTCCTTACTTCCGGGTGCTGCTATCCTGCCGTTGTGGCTGGTGTATTCTGAATTTAATTTTCTTACCCCTTGGTTTCGAGTGTGGTCCTGAAAAATCTTTGTTAGAAGGGCTATTTACCCCTTCCCCTTAGCCTTACGCCTTCAAGCTAAAGAGAATTGGGACACCCCTACCCCTGTTCTCTGGAACACGCAAAACGAGAGGAAGGGGTAAGGGGAAGGGCAGTTTTGGCTGAACTCTGTAAGTCTTTTGAATATGTCATGCTGCTTTAATCAACCCATTGTAATGTTTTTTAGTGAATATTAAATTACTGAAAGAGCTGCGGTTTATTTTGTATTTTTATAGATATATTTTATCTGTTTTAAAAAGTAACTTCAAAGTAAAGTAATTAGTAATCTGATTACTTTTTACATTAAGTAATCAGTAATGTAATCAGATTACAATTTTCCAGTTGTAATCAGTAATTTGTAATCTACTACTTTTTTAAAGCAACTACCCAACACTGGACATCCATAATGAAATTATTGACCTTAATCTGAATAAGGCAATAATATGATTAAGGTCTTTATATTAGTTACTTTTAGAATGTAAGTTTTACATGTTATCGATCAATACATTGATCAATACATCACCACGCTCTCCAATGTTTCCTCCGGAGTTTCAATTCATTTCTCAGTGTGTTTCACTTTTAAAATTTTTCGACTTTGAATGCAGTTTAACTTTTTATTCAGCAACATTTAAATAATGATTCTCTGATAAACAAACAGATGAGAGTATGAAGTAAGGACTGGTGGGAGAAAATTGTTTTAATGGAATTTGATACTGCACATTGACTGGAAAGAAAACCTCTGCATTCCCCAGACAGCATTTGTAAAAATTTTAAATTGAATATTGCCTATACCATATTAAAATTGGAGTATTGGTGTCCATTTAATCGTATTGAATGTGAGAAGGCAATGTGTGTTCAGAGAGATCTGTCTTGATAGGTGTGTGCAGGTGTGCCTGGAACTGATTTAATCAAATCACTTTATACCATAAAGTCCCATTACATATCCCTTAGAGGCCAGTTCTACACCAAGTCCTGTCTGTGGGGTTGTAGTTGACTCCTGGAAAAAGCGAGTTTAGGTCTTGTGGCATGCTCGATACATTAAGTCACCCAGGACCTACTGCTCTGCCATAAACTATAACAATAGTAGGATATTCATTGCATTAAAGGACACCATATTAAAGAATCTTCTATGCTTTCCATGAAAAATTTAGGAACAAGAAATGAGAGCTTATGGGCTTCAGAAATGAGTCAGAGAATCACAGCACATTTGATCCAGCCATTCATATATCCATTTAATTAGTTACTAGTTAGTTGTTATTCAGTAGTAAATTCCGCAGATCCTCTGCATCAGATAAAGATGTAGTGTAGGCTATATGCTGAGTGCCAGTTAACACATCTTATATTACTAGAAGGAATAGTTCACCCAAAAACCAAAGTTACCTCATCATTAATTCTTCCTCATGTGGTTTTAAATTCTTTCTTCTGTTGAACACACAAGATGATGTTCTGAAGAATGCAGGTTGCTGGCACACATTGACTTCCATAGTAGAACAAAATATTCTATGGAAGTCAATGTGTCTCAGCAACATGCATTTTTCAAAATATCTTCTTGTATATCTGACCCCATTTTGTTAGAATAAATGTATCCCATGGTATCGCCCAGATGTCACAGATGAAATAAAAAAAGATGTAGGATCAATCATGAACTTTTTCTGGGAATGAAAAATGGCTCAAATGTTTCTGGAAAGCAGTACTATTTGGTACAGAATTGAATCCTGCATCTATGAAGAGGCTTAGCGTCATATCTTATTTAGCAAAAAAATGCATTTTGTTTAACTGGAACCAACCAATGCCGCCAACATTCAAACTGTTCAAACTACTTGTGAATAAAACTCTTCAGATTAGAAAAGTATACGTGCTAAGAAATAAAGGGGATGTTTTTCAAAGAATATGGTTGCCTCTAATAGACTCTCAGACTATCTCAGATGTATTTTCTTAATTAAAAAGTGTGACTACTCACAAGGCTGATTTATACTTCTGCGTCAATCACACGCGTATGCTACGATGCAGCCTATGCGTGGATGCACAAGGCCGATTTATACTTCTGCGTCAAGCGCAAACGTATGCTAGGGCGCAGCCTACGTGTGGACGCATAGTCCCTCGCCATCAGCGACGTTGATGCGCACCTTTTAAAAAATGTAACGCGTATGCGTAGCGCAAGCTCTGAGATTGGTCGGCTAGGTAGTGATGACGAGTGTGAGCGGAGGTGAGTGCTGATTTATACTTCTGCGTCAATCACACGCGTATGCTACGATGCAGCCTATGCGTGGATGCACAAGGCCGATTTATACTTCTGCGTCAAGCGCACACGTATGCTAGGGCGCAGCCTACATGTGGACGCATGGTCCCTCGCCATCAGCGACGTTGACGGGCACTTTTTAAAAAATGTAACGCGTATGCGTAGCGCAATCTCTGAGATTGGTCGGCTTGATAGTGATGACGAGTGTGAGCAGAGGTGAGTGCCGCGCAGGCCCAATGCAGCGAGTGTTTACAAGTGTGGAATCCCGTGAAGGAGCTCCGGATGGAGACTGTTGTTTTGTGTTTACCTTATGATTAAAGTTGTTGCACGTCCGCCAGTTTCCGCCTCAAAATGAGCAAATTTGAGCCACTTGTACATTAAGGAAATGTTCAGAAAAATCAAAACACCAGCAAAGAAACTCAACACAGAGAAACAAACACCTACTGCCAGCTAGCATTTCGGAAGTGTAATGCAGAGAAATAGAAACGAGCAGAAGTATAAATGCACGGCTATGCGCGGGGCTTGTGCCGTGGGTCATGCCGATCACTTGACGCAGAAGTATAAACCAGGCTTTACTGTAATCACAGCTGGATTTTGTTGTTACTTTTTACTCTGATTTTAGTATTTTCTGTTGTTATATTATATTTTGATTTATGTTACTACCTAATACTTTTGTGTGTTCAACAGTATAGAAAGAAACTCAAATAAGTTTTGAACAAGTGATGGGTGAGTAAATGATAACAACCTTTTTTTGCACGTTTGTCACACTTTAATGTTTCGGACTAACAAACAAATTGAAATACTAATACAAGTAAACACATTATGGAGGTTTGAAATGAAGGGCTATATTATTAAGGGGACACAAAATACAAATCTACATAGCCCTGTGTGAAAAATAGTTGATTTCCAAAACCTAATAACTGGTTGGGCCACCCTTAGCAGCAACAACTGCAACTAAGCTTCTTTGGTAACTTGCAATGTGTCTATTACAGCGCTGTGGAGAAATGTAGGAATTCTTGCCGGATTAATGTAATTCAGCCACAACGGAGAGTTTTCGAGCATGAGCCACCTTTTAAGCATCTCAATTGGATTCAGGTGAGGACTTTGACTAGGTCACTCCAAAGTCTTCATTTTGTTTTTCTTCAGCCAATCAGAATTGGACTTGCTAGTGTGCATTGGATCATTGTCCTGCTGCAGAACCCAAGTTTAGCTTCAACTTGAGGTCACTAACAGATGGTCAGACATTCTTCTTCAGGATATTTTGGTAGACAGCAGAATTCATGGTTTCATTGATCACAGCAAGTCTTCCAGGTCCTGAAGCAACAAAACAGCCCCAGACCATCACACTACCACCACAACATTTTACTGTTGGTATGGTGTTCTTTTCGGCGGTGCGGTGGCGCAGTGGGTAGCGCTGTCGTCTCACAGCAAGAAGGTCGCTGGTTCGAGCCTCGGCTGGGTCATTTTTGTGTTTGCATGTTCTCCCTGTGCTGGCGTGGGTTTCCTCTGGGTGCTCTGGTTTTCCCCACAAATCCAAAGACATGGGCTATAGGTGAATTGGGTACGCTAAATTGTCTGTAGTGTATGTGAGTGAATGAGAGTGTATGGGTGTTTCCCAGTGATGGGTTGCAGCTGGCAGGGCATCTGCTGTGTAAAGCATATGCTGGATATGTTGGCGGTTCATTCCGCTGTGGCGACCCCTGATTAATAAAGAGACTAAGCCGAAAAGAAAATGAATAAATGAATAAATGGTGTTCTATTTCAGAAATGCTGTTACTCTTACGCCACACATAATGGGACACACAGCTTCTCATCAGTCCACAGAGTATTTTCCCCAAAGTATTGGGGATCTTTAAGGTGTTTTCAGGCAAAACTGAGATGAGCCATTATGTTCTTTTTGCTCAACAGTGATCAGTGACTCTGCCATGCAAACTATTTTTTCGCAGTCTCTTTCTTATGGTGGAGTCATGAACACTTACCTTATCTTCGGATGTTGTTATGGGGTCTTTTGAGACCTCTTCTAGGAGTTGTCGCTGTGCTCTTGGCCTAATTTTGGTCGGCCATTTTTGCTATTTGTAGATAATGGCTCTCATTGTGGTTTGCTGCAATCCCAAAGCTTTAGAAATGGCTTGATAACCTTTTCCAGACTGGTAGATCTTAATTATTTTCATTCTCATTTGTTTTTTTAATTTCATTGATTATCTGCATGGTGTCTATCTTTTGAGGATCTTTTGGTCTACTTCACTTTGTCAGGCAGGTCCAATTTAATTGATTTCTTGATTGTAAATAGGTGTATCAGTATTCACCTGTATCTATTGCCTGGATGTGGCTAGAGAATTTGAACTCAGATGTAATAAACCACAGTTATGTTTTAACGGTGGACACTTTTTTTCACACAGGGCTATCTAGTTTTGTATTCATTTCAAAACTGCATGGTCTTTACTTGTGTTATTTTTGTAAATTTGTTTGATGATCTGAAAAATTAAAGTGTGACAAACCAGCAAAAAATAAGCTGTAGCTGTATACACCACTGTATATATAAATTCAAAATGCACTAAACTGTTGCATTGCACCTATTAAAAACTAATTTATAGCAACATAAATTCCCTTGTCACTATTCATCTTTAGACCTACCCATCTTCTCGTCTTGCCAAAATCTTGGCATTAGCTTCAAGAGTTTCAGCTTCATATAAATCCAGAAAAATGCTGACTCGTGCTAGCTACATGCCTGCATGACAAACTTGGCTCGGACATCAGATTTTTTCGTTACTGGATCAGTACTTGCTAAACTCTTCATAATTTAGTGTAACCAGCGACTGCTATTTTTGAGATAAAACTATTTGGCCGCAATAAAAGCAGCTGAATTCAAACACGCAAACAAATCGCTCTGGAAAGCTGGATCTAATGATTGAGTGTGGAGAAGGCCATATCATCTGGGGCCAATAAAAACTTGATTACTTTTTATTAGATTGACTTATTTTATTAAATAGCATTCCACAAGGCAAACGTCTTGCATGTAATTTATTAGATGTTACCGTTCATCAGAAAAATTAAGGGCAGAGAATTATCTACAGTGAGATTTAACACAATGTGGAAATAAGCAGCTATAGAGTACCAGTAACACATTCATGAGTAATTATCCCATATCCCAACCAATATCTCAACCAATAATGTTATTCAAAGTAGTGCAGGACAGGTTCATACAGTTCAGTGGTCTGCGTCATGTACCCTCACTGACCCTATTTTGCATTCTATTTAACATGCACATTCATCAGACTCCAAGTTAAACCTCAATGTATTAACTTTAGGCAAATGCTAACATGGTTAATGTAAACAATCTACTGATCAAGGTGACAAATTGTCGAAATAATTGCATTATGGTTATACTTCAGAAAAGTGTCAAAAAACCTATAGTTATATAGGCTGGAGGACGAGTTGGATTCAACAGCAAAGACAACTAGTTTGAAATGTTTACATTTAATAATTCTAATACTGCGGCAACGCGGTGGCGCAGTGGATAGCACGTTTGCCTCACAGCAAGAAGGTTGCTGGTTCGAGCCTCGGCTGGGTCAGTTTGCATTTCTGTGTGGAGTTCTGCATGTTCTCCCCATGTTCGCGTGTTCTCCATGTGCTCCAGTTTCCCCCACAGTCCAAAGACATGTGGTACAGGTGAATTGGGTATGCAAAAAAATTGACCGTAGTGTATGTGTGTGTGTGTGTAAATGAGTGTGAATGTTTCCCAGTGATGGGTTGCAGCTGGAAGGGCATCCGCTGCGTAAAACATATGCTGGATAAGTTGGCGGTTCATTACACTGTGACAACCCCAGATTAATAAAGGGACTAAGCCGAAAAGAAAAAGAATGAATGAATTCTAATACTAGGTGGCACGGTGGCTCAGTGGTGTCGCCTCACTGCAAGGTGTAAGTAAGATCACTGCTTTGAGTCCTATAGACCCAGATCAGTCTCAAAAATGATACATTTGTAAAAATAAAACTCATACACACACAGCACAATTAACATTTACACAATCAAACTCATAATTTCAAGTAAAATTTCAGGTAAAAATCATAAATATTTTCCCCAATTTAATTGAATATGTACATTTATAAATTGTGTTTTTGAATTTACAAATTGTGTGCTGCGTATTTATAAAATTAATTTACGAATTTACTAACTGGATTTGCATATTTATGAATTGTGTTTTGAAGTACGAATTAGATTTGCATATATCGTCACGTTAGAATTATAAGGTTCTGTCTGACATTTTTGTCAAAATTGAGTTATTGACAATCTTATTAAATGACAACTTATTTACATAATGGAATTTGTTTTATACGATATTTCGATTTTAAGATGTTTTATTTAAAAAACAAATGTTACACACATACTGTTTGCTATGGAATGCAAAAACTTTGAAGCTCAATATCTCAGTCATTCAGAACGCAGATAGAACCTTATAATTACAAGGTGACGATGTATGAATTGTGCTTTAAATTACGAACTGTGCTTTAAATTTATAAACTGGATTTGCATATTTATGAATTGTGTTTTGAATTTAATAATTGTGTTTTGAAGTTATGAATTGGATTTGCATATTTATGAATTGTGTTTGGAATTTACGAATTGGATTTGCATATTTATTAATTGTATTTTGAATTTATGAACCAGATTTGCATATTTATCTGTGTTTGAATTTATGAGTTGGATTTGCATATTTATTAACTGTGTTTTAAATTTAATAATTTGATTTGGGTATTTGGGCTTCACGGTGGCACAGTGGGTAGCACATTTGCCTCACAGCAAGAAGGTTGCTGGATCGAGTCCCGGTTGGGTCAGCTGGCATTCCTGTGTGGAGTTCAGAGAGCATGTTCTCCCCGTGTTGATATGGGTTTCCTCCGGGTGCTCCGGTTTCCTCCACAGTCAAAAGACATGCGGTACAGGTGAATTAGGTAAGCTAAATTGGTCATAGGGTATGTGTGTGAATGAGTGTATATGGGTGTTTCAAGTGTTGGGAAGGGCATCTACTGTGTAAAACATGTGCTAAATAAGTTGGCAGTTAATTCAATTGTGGTGACCCCTGAATAATAAAATCTGAAAAGAAAATGAATTAAATCAATTAGCATATTTATGAACTGTGTTTTGAATTTACGAATTGGATTTGTATATTTATTATTTGTGTTTTGAACTTACAATGCGTAAATATACAAATCCAATTTGAAGGCTCAAATCACAATTCGTAAATACACAAATTCGTGTTTTGAATTTACGAATTGGATTTGTGTATTTATCTATTTTATTTAGTAAATATTTTTGAGACTGATCTGGCTCCATAGAGTCCTGGCTGTGTGGAGTTTGCATGTTCTCCCCGTGTTTGCATGTTTCCACCGTGTGCTTCGGTTTCCCCCACAGTCCAAAGACATGCGGTATAAGTGAAATGGATGAAGTAAATTGGCCATAGAGTGCGTGTGTGTGTGAGAGAATGTAAGAGTGTATTGGTGTTTCCTAGTACTGGGTTGGGGCTGGAAGGGCATCCGCTGCGTAAAACATATGGTGGAATAGTTTGCGGTTCATTCCGCTATAGCAATCCCTGATAAATCAGGGACTAAGCCGAAGGAAAATGAATGAATAAATAAATATATCTAATAAATGAATATTGTATATGTATTAAAAATCTGAAAATAAGCAAATGACCAGAGTTACAGAAGAAAGTAAAAATATTTGCCACATACACACATATTTGAGAAACAATTTGAGAACCCTAAAAATAGTCCACTGTTATTTAAGTCTTCTTAACGTTTCAGCGAATATTCACACACTCTAATTGCACAGAAAAGATTAGCTTAGCTCATTTTGTGCTCTACAGAAAAAAAAGAAAGCCATGAGGGTGAGCAAATAATAGCAGAAGTATAATTTTGGATGAGCTATCCCTTTAAGGCTGCTTACTCAGAGCTGCTAACATGGTCAAATGACTCTTTCAAGCCAAAAAAGAAAAAAGGGTGAGAATCCCATTTAGAACCACCACATTATTCCTAAATGAACATGCTGTACTTTAGCACAAGGACAATGGTTAAAATGGTTTTATCCCTGCAAAAAGTCCGCACCTAACCACTGCATATGAAAGCCATCAAGTTAATAGCATGTATGTGCGTCCGTGTGTCTATTAAAAATGGCAGGGTGTGTATCTGAGGGCAAGTATCTGCGCACGAGTGGAAGAGACGCAGCCTGTGGTGTGTGTAGAGTTAAGCGAGCGTGGGTGTGCACGTCTGGGTCTGGTTTGGGCTTTTCAGAAGCGATTTGTAATGATATGCTGCTCTGTCTGTACAACGTGTATTTGTGCCCCAGTGAGACATACAGAACATACTCTCATTAAGTTAAAAGGACGGCATCCAACCACAACGACTTTAGGGCAAACGCACACACATACGCCAGTGCACTGGCCAGTACAAATTCAAATGGGATTGCCGGCACAGACACACAAACACACTTATTGCCAGTGCCATAAAAAGCAGAGAATTTGGACCACCACCATCATATTAGGGTTACTTGAAAGAGACTGCAAAGAGCTGCTGAAAGAAAAGCAACATGGTGAGTTGGGAAAGCTGCTTTTTTATAGGATTTTCTGTTTGGAGAGATTCTCAAATCACTTACATTATGGTCAAGCCCACAAAAGGACTTTCATCTGTATCATATTGACGTATTTGCTATGTATTTTAGTAGTGTGCAATCATTTGCTTTCCCAGATGCTGCTAGCATCGGCTTTTCTGGGTATTATTCATACTGCTCTGGATTGTATTGATAATGTGTATGTGCTTGTAAATGCATGTGTGATTTTCACACGTCATATGGTGTGACATAGGTCCTGCAGTCCACGGGTATCAGGAGATCATATCGACCAATCAGAGAGACTTGAATAAAACGGATGCAATCTGTCAGTCAGCCCACTGTGGCGAAAGTAATTGTGACACTCCTCCCCCGTAGCTGTGATGCTATAGGGGTTAAACAATTGTGCACACACATAAACACACTCACACATGCAGGTCACCTTTCAGCATTATATATATAAACTGTCCTTTCCTTTAGGAGAAACATATAAGACTGGCATTTGCCGCAACAATAAACCTACTTTATTACTTTATTATCAATATATTTATTACTTGCAGTTGTGTATTACTTGCAAAATTAAATAAGAGTGGCAAGAAATGATGATTAAATGTATAGTTGTCAAGTGGTCTCTTATTATAATTTTTTCCATAGTTCACACAATAACATGATCAGAGTAATTTCTGAAAGTAAGAAAAAACATATTAATATTTATATGGTAACATTTTATTTTGATGGTCCATTTGTGTATTAGTAGACTATCTGCTAAATATGTGTTGATATGCTCCTTCAACAGACTGACTATAAGAAACTTTGCAGGTACATGTCAACTTACACTAACCCTAACCCCAACCTAACAGTCTACTTTTAATCTAATGAGAATTAGTTGGCATGTAGATGCAATATAACTTATGTTCAACAAACGGACCACCAAAATAAAGTATGACCATTTATATTAAATAAAAGTTGTTCACAGTACACATTATCAATCTGTTTGTTCCCTATAGAATTAAATTCAAGATTAAATTCATTAATTTGTACTATAATGCAATTCTCCAATCAAGCTACGCAAATAGCAAACGTTTACCTTGATAAAAAAAAGAGTACAACGCATTAATTTTTAAGACAAAATATAGATTTAGAGAGACAAATTGACATTCTTAAAGTTTTTTTTTTTATGTGATATACAGCAGCTGTTTAAAGATGTACTGTACAATATATTGAGTTATTGATTCCCAAAAAAAAGAATCAGTTCTTAACTGCCTGAAACATGTGCATTTGTAACAGTTTTGCATAAATCCAGTGTATGGCTTTGACTTGCCTGCCTGCAAACATTATAATACCCTTCACACATACAGACTTTTTTTCTAAAAATTATTGGCTAGAGTGACCATACGTCCTCTTTTTCATAGACATGTCTTCTTTTTGAGACAAAAAAGGCATCTGTCTAGATTTCTAAATTTCCTAAAATGTGATTTGGCTTTTACTTTCTACAGTCGTCATTAACTGTATGCATCTTTGCAATACTTTTACCATACTCTTCAACCTTCCTGTCATGTTCGGGTCAAATCTGACAGGTTTACAACTTAAAACACTCATAAATATTGTGTTTTACATCTGATTGCCTCAAGGCCTGATGATATCCTCTACACTATGCACTTGGACATATAAACGCGATGATCACCTCTTTCATTGAATTTTGAGTGTTTTGATCAACCTTGTTACACCTGTGGTGTTCCCAGTCAAAAGAGACCGCCATAGGAAATGAATGGATATCCAGACCATATTCATCCATCAGACAGAAACATCCCCATACACACCACCCCAACTCACTCACTCACTCACTCACTCACTTCAGACTGAATAATGTGTTTTGCAAGCACACATCTCTTTTACATGCTTGTGCCGATCCTCCAGCCTGAACTCACAAGGAAACATAACTATTCAATAAATAGTTATATAAACATATATAGTTCAATTCGTACTAATTTCTTTCTTTCTTTCTTTCTTTCTTTCAGCCAATCTCCATTCTCTGAAACTAGCAGGAGCACTTTTAGCTTAGCATCAATTATTTTATTGGATTAGACCAGTAGCATCTCACTCAAAAATGACCAAAATATAACAAGTGCTAGTTCAGTGTCAATACTCACCATCCATTCCCTCAGTCACTATTCCCCACATAAGTACACTAATATAGTCCAATTAAAGAACTAAACGAAAATTTGATCACTCATTACACAGGAAAGGATACAGTTTTGTTTGTTCTTTGCTGGTTGATAAACCATTCAGATGAATTAAAATTTCAATATCTTTAGTCAGACTCTGAGTTCATTATTTTAGCGTGCTGTCCATTGGTAATGTAACAAAATATTTTGATTTCTGTCATCTATTGTTCCTTTTGTAAACATTTTCAGTGCCTATTTGTATTTTCACTGCAGTTATTTTACGTCTTATTCTATAAATTTATGCTAAACACTACTCAATGTTCACAGCTAAAGAATGTTGAATAAATTCTAAAGTACTAAGTGATCATTTTAGAGCAGTTAAAACAGACCGGTCAATTTTGAGCAGGAACACTAAAGTAAGGGGCGGGATGTGAACATGACACGATGGTTACAGGTTCAAGACACCCTCAAGTACTTTTTTTTTGAGAGTTTAACAGATTTGTGTGTGCTGAGCATCAATTAAGATAACATTAGCACCTGTTAGCTTTAATTGTGGTTAAACCTGGATAATTTTGAGCTTTTGTCAGCTAATTTCAACTTCTCGGTTTAAAATCAGTTTTGTAGCGGGATCAAAATCGGTGATGTAGCGCTATCTGCTAGCCGAGTGAGGACTTGTCAGTTTCTCATTGTTATTCATAGCTGAGTTTTCTTATCCTATAAAAAGACGCTGCTTCTTAATTATTCCTAAAAGCGCATGCTTTTTGAAGACAGACCTGCCAAGCTGTGAGCCTGCGGTCGCGCATGTCATGCAGTATTTAGCTATTCATGAAGGGTCGTATGTGTTTTTTTCCATGATCCACGGAGATTGTTGCATGGATTTTCCCGTGATGCTGTCAGGGCCAATACAGCAAAGCTGCTTGTGTGTAGCAAGCATTTTTGTTGTGGGAGCTGAACGAGAATTGGAGAATGGCGGACTTTGTCTTTTATCAGTTGAGTTTTTTACCATTCAGACACTTTGCCTATCCGTGCTGCTGTGTTGGCCTATGTTTAAAATCCTCCCGGCAGCGCTAATGGTTGGAATAGATAGGGCAAAAGACCTGCTGCACTGCTATCCACAGTGTCTGCATTCAGACCCAGGGATTCAGGAGGAGAGAAGTCCTTCTCATTTATAGTGTTTATATAAACATGATTGTCTTTATAATGATAAAACAGACTGTGGTTGTGTGTATATTCATTCATTCATTTTCCTTCAGCTTAGTCTTTATTTTAGAGGTCTCCACTTGTGTGTATATATTATATGAATAACCTATCGTATATGTAGCAGGGCGCATGGATCCAGAATAGTGTAATAGTAAATGTGAAATAGTGTTTTTTTTTTCTTTTCTTTTTTTAGAACAGATTTTTTATTTGACTTTTTGCAATTAAAACATAAAAATTACATATTGAAAAGACACAATTTCATGTAAAATGTATTCATTGTTAAACTTTATTTTGTTATTTGTTTGTTATTATTACATTTTTGGGGGCCAAAAATGTTATGCAAAAGATGTTATTACTTTATGCAGATTAATGTATGTATTAACATAGTTTTGTTGTGTACATGACATATGGTTAGCTTACTACTGGTAATTAGCTGTGAAAAGATTGTGTGAACATTTAAAAAAAAAAAAATTCGACAATTTATTTCGAGAATAAAATGTTGCAATTACAAGCATTGTTTAATTCTGTCATGAGTGAACAGTGCATTTTTTTTATTAAATAGTAAAGTCATTCTAGTCATCTTACTGCTGTATTTATTGTATTAATGTGTGAAACAGGTTAATGTCTGCTTTGACCATTAGGCCTTGAATACTATAGTTGTAACTAGACTGAAAGCGTTTGTGCTGTCAACATGTCAAGAAGATGTTGTTTTCTGCACTGCAAAAGAAAACTGTTTTGTAAACAATTTTAACAGATGAGGACTTGGGCTGGAACTGATACGCTTAAACTGACACACAGTTCAAATATCCATGTTTGAGTGTACCTATGAGAGTCTATGAGTGTAACTTCTGCTGTAAGCAGTCAAGCAATGACAACACACTGTGCAATCTGACCAATTAGACCAGAGTAGACTTTCAAAAAGGCGGGATTTAGAGAAACCAGATGTTTGAAAAAGCCATTTCAGGTTCTGTAAAAAAAGATCTTGTTACTGCCATTTTACACTATAAAAAAACTATTTTTGACTCTAAACGAATGTGAATCTATTGTACGAGACCTCCAAAACAAAATGAGCAACTTTTAAAATAGCATATTAGGGGCACTTTCATGACAGAATGTCGATGTTTACATAGTCAAGACAACATTGATTCAAATAAAAGTGTTAAGGACTTCATGGATCGGGTTTCAAACGGCCACTAGATCCCTTCATCCTTCCAAGTACTCAAGTGTTCCACCCTTCAAAGTGAGAAGGTCATAGTGATGCTAACTAGGTATTCGCTCAAAGTGTTTATACAAGTGTGCTGCTTGTGTACACCAGCATAACAGAGAGAAAGTGTCAGAGGAAAAGTGTGTCGTGGTGAGTGTGCGCTATTTTTGAATGTGTCATGCCTTTCATGAGCAGGCAAGCGAATGGCCTCGTGCTTTATCTGACCGCAATGCTGATGCAATTTCCCTCCACTAGCTGCAAAACCCGTCCGGCGGTTCATTGAAAACAAGTACACGTGTAAAGAACATCACTGTTATGCAAATACATGATTACACACCAATCAATAGGAACATATGTAAAGTACGATGCAAAAAATAATAATATTTAGGCCACCATTGCATTTGCTGTTTTAGTGTTGGTATAATGGCCAAAGAATATATGTGACCCTGGACCACAAAATCTTAAGTTGCACATATTTGTAAGAATAAACAAAAATTCATTTATGATTCAAATTCAATTCAATTCATCTTTATTTCTATAGCGCTTTTACAATGTAGATTGTGTCAAAGTAGCTTAACATGGAAGTTCTAGTAAATTGAAACTGTCAGTCCAGTTTTCAGAGTTGAAGTTCAGTTTAGTTCAGTTCAGTGTGGTTTAATTATCACTGCTGAAATTCCAAAAACTGAAGAGCAAATCCATGGATGTGCAGCTAAAATTTAGAATTTTGATAGTTCGATAATATTTTATGCCAAAAAAATCATTAAAATAATAAGTAAAGATCATGTTCCTTTGAGACATTTTGTAATTTTCATCAAATATATGAAAACTTTGATATATTTGAACTATGAACAAACATTTGGACAACTTTAAAAGGGATTTTATCAATATTTTGATTCTAGCTTTTTAAAGAGTTGCATCTTGGGCAAATATTGTCCTATTCTAACAAGCCATACAAGCCATTAATCCAATTGAATTAATAAAATAATCAAAGCTTCTGTAGTTTAGTTTTCATAGTGAGTTTAGTTTAATAACTTGTAACTATTGGAGTCAATATTTTCAATAATTTTAACATGCAGTAGGCCAGATTAACTTGAATTAAAACATATTCTTAAAAAGCACTCTAAAAGTTTAAAGGCGACCTATTATAAAAAAAATCACTTTTATAGGCGGTATAAACACATATATGTGTGGCAATTCTGTGTAAATACAGCCAGTTTCTAATGATAAAAAAAAAATTATATTATTTTTATAATCAAACTACACTAGTCTATTAGCCCATTAGTGCTGATCCCCACCCATTAGTGATGATCTCTCTCTCATTAGTATAGACAGCCTGGAGTGAGAAGCAGAAGTTTTGTGCCGTATCTTACAAAGATAAAGCCAGCATCTATGAGGCAGTTTTAGGATGCACAAATAAACACCATAGTCTTTATAAGCTGCCTTCTTCTAAGACTCTTAGGCTCAGTCCCAATAAAAACATTTTACCCCTACCCTTGTATTATTATGGATTATAGAGGCGTTTTATTCCGCTGTGGCGACCCCTGATGAATAAAAGGACTAAGCCAAACAAAAATGAATGAATGAATGGATTATAGATTTGAAATTTAGCAGTGTTTGTCCTGGGCCATTTCGGAGATGCACCGTTAGGCAGCGGCACTGTTTCTAGTTTCTAGTTTCGTATAACACGAACGCCATTATGAATGCATTAAAACATATGCTTGTTTGTTGTAAAAATTCTTAAGAATGCCAAAAAATACGTAAATTTGTGCATTTCCTGACTCAAGTGTTCAGCCATGTTGCCAGTAAAGCTTGTGTATTTTGGGAATTTTTTGTATCCCTTGTTTTCGAGTGTGGTCCATGAAAGTGTCCATTTTAAGGGCTATCTGGAAGAATTGGGATTGTGCCTTATTCTGGTGTTTTTAGTTTTTCACAGAGATAAAATTAGTCCTGTTTTTCAATCAGCCACTATGCTGACACATAGGCATTTGTAGCCTCACACACTTTTGAAGCAGAATCTCGTTGAATTAAAAAGGACAGTCACCAAAACAGCACAGTTTGAATCAAAGCTAGGGATGGGTATTGTTAAGGTTTTAACGGTATTACTACTTTTATTAATACCACTTATCGGTTTGGTACTTTAACGGTTCTCTTATCAGTACTTTTAAAATGTTTTTTTCATACAAAAAAAAAATTAATTAAATTGAACAGAATTATTAACACTTTGTTTTATTATTTTCTTTTTAATGTAAAATAAAACAAAACCAATAATTGTAAAACAAATAAATATTTCTTTCCTGTAAAAGAATGTACAATAGTTTGAAGGAAAATGACTTTTAACCATTCTTCAGGAGAAAAATGTCTGACTTTTCTGGCAGAAGTCAGGACCTTTCTTGGTTTATTGTGCTGCCTGCAGTTAAAAATACCCTCTTTGAGTTGCAAAATGCAGTATGAAATAATGTTTATGATTTTTCATTAATGCATTCACATAAATGTGTGTTTTGGGAGTTAACTATTTTTAATAGTTTTGGAGCATCTTGTGATGTAAAAATAAGCGCTTTTTTATAATTTCTTAATAAGCATATTTTATTATTAGGCTATATTTGTAAATACAGCTGATGTAAAAGCATTTTTTGTGTTTAAGCTTCATTTAGGCTATGCAAAAAATACTGTTTTCATTGTAACAGAATGTGTGTGTTTATGTAACTATTAATGTTATACTAATTTAGGTGATAGACTGCTGGCATAACAATGTGGATGATGTAACATTACCGTTAGTAGCTAAGCAGTGAAAAACGTTTCATTACTTTTCACTGCAGTTAATGCACTTTTGAAAGATACTTTCACTTAGCCAGATTGCTTGCGTTTCCGCTTATACAAGGAAACAACTTGTTGCGTTTGTTGCAACGGGCATTGTCGCTGTGCACTCGGGAAATACAACCCGTTTGGTTTACTCCATAAGCTTATGAGCTGTATGTGCACGCGAGTCTGTGTCCCGAGCTATGTGTGTGAGCCTCCGCTGAGTGCGGGCACAACTGAGAACTGTGAAGGCTTTTATACTTGATGCGTTCGCCGGAAACACAAGCATTTCTCATGTGAGATTGAGAAAAGTTTGGTCAGTTAAATTATGCTACCGTAAGTAATGTTTATTCAGCAATAATTCTCCAGTACGGACAGCAGAACCATTAACGTCCAAGCTTATCGATATTTTTGTCTTTTATAATTTAGCACCGATACAAATAAAGTACCAAGTTTCGGTATCCATCCCTAATCAAAGCCTAATAGGGGCAGTTTTAAAGAGTTCTTAAAACTTATTTGAGGGATATTTTGAGCTGAAACTTTACATACACACTCTAGGGACATCAGAGATTATTTTACATGTTGTAAAAAGGAGCATAAAAGATCATAAAAGAGCCTATGATATCAATGCTGTGCATGTTCATTAGCATGATATATTGAATTATTGACTAATGGTACAAGTCTAAAAGAGACCAAAAATGAACTATAGAAAAATACTCTGAAAGTCTCAAATGGCATTACAATTTTGCATGATTCTGTATGTACATACAACATACAATTTCACAATCCATTAGTGGAAGGCATGAGTTCCCTGTAAACTATTCAAAGCTGAAGTCACGTCACCGGACCGCCAATGAAATGCAAAGACGTCAGGCCAGAGATTAAATGCTCAAATGAGGATTTTCATCACCTACTTCATAAGAGGATTTGCTTACACACACACACACACACACACACACACACACACACACACACA
>CAIGQZ010033212.1:771962-783432 GCA_903798205.1 Danio tinwini
GAGAGAGAGAGAGAGAGAGAGAGAGAGAGAGAGAGAGAAAGAGAGAGCTCTTATCAGCTGGAGAAGGGGGACCAGGTGCATTTCCTGAACTCTAGGCTCTGGTGCCACAAAAGCTCCTTTGTCCAAATTTGTTCCCTGACTCTGCACTAAAGCGGTGATTCAGCCCGGCTCCTTCCCCTCTCCAAACCTGCTCCTTCTCTTTCTCTTTTCCTGCTCCAGAGAGACCAATTAGAGACAATGCAAGTAGGTTAGACTGCCCATTAACTGAGGGCATTGTTAAGCACAATGCCAAGAGGATTGTACGCTAACAATAAAACCCATAAGCCGGTACTAGAGTGTCACTGACATTGTTGGGCTAAACCAAGAGTGCCATTTTGTTCCTATGGAGTGTGCGCGTATGTGTGTGTGCATGTACGTGTGTGTGCGCTGGGTCACAGGCTGCACAGAGGAGTTTCTTGTCACTTAAATAGCATCTCTGTGCTCCACTTTTCTATCCTATCTCTTTATCCCTTTCTGTTTCTGGACATCTCCATCTCTCAGCCACTGACCCCCGAACACAGAGAGTCAGTCTCTCTACAACCCTGATAATGATGGGAAAAGGATGATGTAATGCCCCCAGCCGAGGGCTTTCCAGTGAGATGAGGTCGCTTTTAAAAGGCAAGCTCTCGTGGGCCTGTTTGGGGGTCTCGACCTCTGAACTCTGGGGTCACGGGTTCGCACTCTATTGAGGGCAGTCGGCTTTGCTTGTGCATTTACAGCACATTTACAGCAACGCACAAACATACATGGCTTGCTCCAGTCATCTGTGTGTAATGAATGTTGTGTCTGACTGCTGGAGTTTTTACACTGTGAAAAGTGAAGGGGGGTTGTAGGGAATCAATTGAAGAACTAGTCTGAGAACCTTTCTGTGAACAGTTCTTAAAAAGAAGGTATTTTCTTATTGTGCAGAAAAAAAATTATGTTCTGTAAAGATTTTCTGTGGATGTTCAAGGTTCTTTCTGGAACTTTTGCTTCATGGAAGCCTTACAGTAGTGGTGTCAAAATTAATTGGTTCTTCGGTGCACCGCGATGCAGGCAATTCGGTATCGGTTCAGTAATAATCATAACCGGTTTTTATGTACTGACGTCAATTATCTCATATGCGTTGTCGCCGAAGCTTACTATGACGAGGGAGGCGAGCCGTGAGCGCGAGTATTTACAACGCTCTAACTACTTAAAACGCAGAAACTGCACAATTTCACTGCGTGTGTGTTTGCTGAACAGTCTTTCACTGATACTTACAGCAGAAGCCCCTATTTCACTGAGATTGAGAGAATAAAAGTGAACTCTCTCTCTCAATTCAATTCAATTCAATTCAATATAGCTTTATTAGCATGACTGTAAATGATACAATATTGCCAAAGCTTGAAGTAGGAAGACAAATATAAAACTACAATAACATATCAAGATAAAGAATAGAAACAAACTATACTTAATAATTTGAACTGAAATAGACAATGTTAGAAATAAGAACATGTGAACATTTCAGACCACAATGTTTGACATAAAAACACACACAGACAAAAGGGTCACTGTGGCAGACAGCAAAGTAGTATACAGTAATACATACATGACACACACACATAAATGAGTTTATCTACTGTCTCTCAGGCTGTGGCACATCCACACATATCTGGCAGCCAGTGCTGCTGTCTGTCCCTCTCCTAGAATAATTTTCATTTGTTCCTCTTCAGTCATGTTTAGAAAGTTCTATCTGTAGTTTGTGAGTTTGTTGAAATATGTGTCTCGAGTTGATTTAAAGTGTTGGCAGTGAAGGAGAAAGTGCACCTCTGTCTCGATCTCGCCTGTCCTACAGTGAACACACACTCTTTGTTCTGTGGGTTTCCAGCTTTTTCTGTGAGTTTTGTGTGTTTTTTGTTTCTTTCTGTCTCTCTCACACACACACTGTGGCACAGCATCACTCATCTGTGAAGAGTGCAGCGTGCAAGAGTCAATCGCAGCCCTTTCTGTTGAGCATGTGACCAATCATAAGGGGTGTAAAAGAACTCGCTAGACAAGGATCAGAATGCGAGAGGGATATTCATATTGGTTTATATTATTTGTTATAAATGCTTGTGCTGTTTAAAGGTACAGTTTATATATCTGACTGTTTGTATTAAAGGACAAAATGTATTACAAATAGTATAGAAATATAAATATGTTTATACATTTTAATACAAGAATTGCTGCTGTGAAGAAAATATAAAACTGTGTATGGAAAGCATCGTCAATGCACTGTGATATCGAATTGAACCAAATCGATGGCATGATAATCGTAACCGAACCGAAACGTGAGACCAGTGTAAGTTCACAGCTCTACCTTACAGTCTGCAAAACTCTGAAGGTTAATGTAGCTACAGTATATACTAGGGCTGCACGATTAATCGAAAAAAGGTTGCAATCTTGATTCGACCCTACACTCGATCTTAATTCAGCTTTTCTAAGATTTAGCCAATTATATTTTCAAGGTCAGGAGAGAAGCGTAAAGACGGTCACACAAGTTTTCACAGCAACATGAACACCTCCAAATTGTGTTAATAGTGTCACATAGTGTATTTATAAGGTATAATTCAACCAAAAATGTCATTTCTATCTTAAAGGTGCTGTATTTTGACTTTTTGACTCTTCTAAAGTTTTTGACTCTTCTAAAGCATAAAAATACCATAATATGTGTGCAGATATTTAAGAAACATCCCAAGTGAACATACTTGTTTAACTAAAGAACAATGCTAAATCACACCAGCTGACGCACTGTTAGTTTACTACTAAGAGGATGCGCGCGTGCCCACCAATGATGTCTACTTTAGTAAACAGAACCTGCATAGGCTGTGAATAACATTTCTGCAAAAAACATACCTCCTAGGATGTATTTCATGCTCTCCAGAAATGTATACAGATGTACGTATCCACAATGAGCCTGAGTTGATTCTATGGTCGCCTTAGACCCTAAAAAATTATATGTTTTTTCTTTCATAGCAAACACAAAGTGTTGTGCATGAAAATAAATGTTTAACACTGTCAATATAACTACTCTAGCCTATATAATGTTGAATATAATGCATGACAAATGTTTCATTTTACCAGTGAAAGAAATGGTCTAATAATGTTGTCAATGACAAATGACAAGCATATGTCTCAAACATAATACTTCAACTTCAGAATTATGAATAGCTGTGTTCTGATGTCATCACTTTACTGTGAATTAACAAACAGGACATTTTTTAAGTCTGTTCAAATCCACCATTCAAAGTCTAAACAAAAATTAGCATTTTAACCAAAAGTAGACCTAAACATAGGCCTAATGTTATTATAGTTGTTTTACCATATGTTTGAGAATTAAACAATAAAAAAATAGAATATCCATATTAACCTTTATTTTACATCTACAGAATCATGACAAAATCATGATTTTGATTTTAAACAAAAAAATTGTGATTCTCATTTTAGCCAGAATTGTGCAGCCCTAATATATACATACATAAACATACAAAGTAAAAAAAATACATATTACAGTAGATGTTCCATTAGTTAATGTAGCATATTTATTAACATGAACTAAGAATGAACAATACTTTATTTATTAATCATAGTTCATAATTCACTAATGCATTATTAAAATTTCATTTTCTGCTTGTTAACAATTAATTAATGCACTGAGTTAACATGAACTAACAATGAATGATC
Organism: Danio tinwini; assembly: GCA_903798205.1. Classification (NCBI taxonomy): domain Eukaryota; kingdom Metazoa; phylum Chordata; class Actinopteri; order Cypriniformes; family Danionidae; genus Danio; species Danio tinwini. The sequence goes on from CAIGQZ010033212.1 coordinate 775,686, forward strand.
TTATTTTCATTAACTTAAGTTAATAATGAATTAATACTGCAATAATTGTGTTGTTTATTATTTGTTCTTTCAATACATTAACTAACAATAAATAATGGCACTTTACCATTACAGTAAGTGTGACCAGATTGTTTTATTCATACTATTCACATTTTAATATGCATCATCAGTTTATTTAAAAGAAATCTAATATTATATATTTTTATAATCAAACCTTCATTTAAAAAAAAAATAACAATTGCATGACTGGATTGTTTTAGATCTTTTTCATCTTAAAGTGAATGTTTATGTGAGTTATTCTGGCTTCATATACATAAACTGTTCTTGAGCAATTACAAGTTGAAGCAAATGTAGTCAAATTCCATTCATTTCAATGGAGTTATATACGTTCTTTGGGTCCAAATGTTCCCATGATGCACTAGATTTTAAATCAAAAACTATAGAATACACAAGGCATGTAACTCATATAGTTTTGAATAGGAAAACGTGTAACAGTCAATATGGAGAATGAACCCCACCTTCTAGTAGAGGAGCTAATCAACAATCGCAATAGACTGCCGTTTCTCCAGGAGATGGGCTCGAACCAGATACGTGTTCTTACTCTCTGGGGTCAGCAAATGCACTAGAATCTCAACACATATCACAGACATGAGAAATATATCCACATAAAGCTTGAAATCTTTTCTTTTAAATGAACCAAAAACAAATTTGCTTTGGATTTTGTATGAAACGAACATGAGGTACATATACGCATATAACAAGACAGCAACTATATGAACACCCACAAACTTGTAAACAAAGAGGTTGCTGTCATTTTGTGAGGAGATTTGCCATCAAGGCCAAGTTGGGAATTACTTCAAAAGACAGGCGCGATTGGACATTATTCAGAGGATGATATTGTGTAACATGTACACAATAACAGCCATAAAGGAGGTTGCCGTCCTGATCTCGTTCCCTATGAGTTTGAGTTTCCATCAAGTTCCCTTCAAGCTGAGCAGTCTCAGACACATGCACTCAATAGAGCTAGTGATGTCACTGTGAGGGGTAAGGGCCAGTTAGGTGTGTGTATAAAAACCATTGCATGCGGTCTCAGCATGTACTGTATGTGTACGCGGTCTGCAGCCAGACCCTTCTCACAATGACACTAATAACCAAAATGTTTTCCTTTATGCCAAATGTACACAATTAGGTACTATTAATAGTGCAAAATAAATCCCGTACAGGATATGTCAGTGGATGGTTTTGACTTAACTTTTTCAGTCATGTTGGCCTGTGAAAATGTGGCAACCTTAAGGTATTTAAACGCACTGTGTATCTCATGCACATCTCTCTCCTTCTCTCTCTCCCTGATCTCTTCATCTCTGCTTGTCTATTCACTGGCTGATTTACTGGTTTCTATGCTCAGGAGGAATTTGGGTCAGAACTCCCAGCCGCTCTGGATCGAGGGCCAATATCGGGCCAGCACTGAGGTCAAGATTAGATGTTCATCAGCTTTAAATCAGACAGGACAAAATAATCATTACACGGTCATTTAGATTTAAATTCATTGCCAAGTTATCCTCACACCAATCCAGGAATGCAATTACAGATCTCTATTATAGACAAACCAACATGTGATGTAATGTAAATTAGCACTATAACTACAGGTTCTGGGCAAATATATACAGAGCTCTGCCTGACCACAACAACAAATGTATAATCCACCCAGTGCAGAATTATGTTACAGTTTGTACAGAAAAATCAACACTTTGTATAAAAAAAAAATCAACACTTATATGCAACACAGGCTTATTGTGAATACGTACCCCTTTCTACATTTCTGGAGAGCGTGAATTATGTAGCCAGAGCTACGTCTGTCTGCATTTCATCTTTAAAATGAACACAATGATATCGCCGCCGGCAACTGTTCCTTTTTGCGCAACCAGCTGACCGCTTACCTCCGTGTGGACAGCTTTTCCACTGTTACCAGTTTGGTAGGGCAGAGCGGAGTTGACCGCGACTATGAGGTTCGAGTCCAGCAAACAACGGCTTCAGAGAGCAGGTAAAAACCAAAAAAAAAAAGCTAAAAAATTAAATACACAAGTAAATAACAGGGTGAGAATGTGGTAAGATCTGAAAACGTAATAAAAATCAGGCAAGGGCTTTTTTTTCTGGATTGCTTTTGGAAATGCTGTCGGTTGGGTTTACCGCCATTAAAATACACACAGCACCCCATACTGACAGAAAAACACAGAATTGTCATCATTTTTGCAGACTTATTAAAAAAGAAAAACTGAAATATCACATGGTCCTAAGTATTCAGACCCTTTGATGATTATTTAGTAGAAGGGCCCTTTTGATCTAATACAGCCATGAGTCTTTTTGGTAAAGATGCAACAAGTTTTCCACACCTGGATTTGGGGGTCCTCTGCCATTCCACCTTGCAGATCCTCGCTAGTTCTGTCATGTTGCATGATAAACATTGGTGGACAGCCATTTTTAGGATGCTCAATTGGGTTTAAGTCAGGGCTCTAGCTGGGCCTATCAAGAAAGCCACTCCTTCATTATTTTAGCTGTGTGCTTAGGGTTATTGTCTTGTACCTTTGGCCCAGTCTGAGGTCCTGAGCACACTGGAGAAGGTTTTCATCCAGGATATCCGTGTACTTGGCCGCATTCATCATTTATTTCCCTTGATTACCAGTCGTCCTGTCCCTGCAGCAGAAAAATACCCTCACAGCATAATGCTGTATTGGATAGGTGATGAGCAGTGCTTGGTTTTCTCCACACATACTGCTTAGAATTAAGGCCAAAAAGTTTTATCTTGGGGTGGCACGGTGGCTCAGTGGTTAGCAGTATGTGTGTGAGTGTGTGTGTGTGTGGATGTGAGAGTGTTGGGTGTTTCCCAGTACTGGAAATAGTTGGTGGTTTATTGCTCTGTGGTGACCCCTGATAAATAAGGGACTAAGCCGAAGGAAAATGTTATATCTTGGTCTCATCAGACCAGAGAATCTTATTTCTCACCATTTTGCAGTTCTTTAACAAACTCCATACAGACTTTCATGTCAGGCCGCTCTGCCATAAAGCCCCGACTGGTGGAGGGCTGCAGTGATAGTTGACTTTCTACAACTTTCTCCCAACTTCTGACTGCATCTCTGGAGCTCAGCCAAAGTGATCTTTGGGTTCTTCACCTCTCTCACCAAGGCTCTTCTCCCCCAATAGCTCAGTTTGGCCGGACGGCCACCTCTAGGACGAGTCCTGGTCATCCCAAATATCTTCCATTTGAGGATTATGGAGGCTATTGTGCTTTTAGGAACCTTAAATGCAGCAGAAATTTTTTGTAACCTTGGCCAGATCTGTGCCTTGCCACAATTCTGTCTCTGAGCTCTTCAGGCAGTTCCTTTGACCTCATGATTCTCATTTGCTCTGACACGCATTGTGAGCTGTAAGGTCTTATATAGACAGGTGTGTGGCTTTCCTAATCAAGTCCAATCAGAATACTCAAACACAGCTAAACTCAAAATAAGGTATTGAACCATGTCAAGGATGCTTAGAAGAAATAGACAGCACCTGAGTTAAATATATGAGAGTCACAGCAAAAGCTCTAAATGTTTAAACCATGTGATATTTCAGTTTTTCTTTTTTTAATAAATCTTGCACAAATGTTAACAATTCTGTATAGTTTTCTGTCAATATGGAGCGCTGTGTGTACATTAATGAGTAAAAAAATTACTTAAATGATTGTGGCAAACAGCTGCAATAAAACAAAGAGTGAAAAATGTAAGGGGGTCTGAATTCTTTACATACCCACTGTAACTGCAGGTTAACTATGCTTTTACAATGGGCAAAATAAGAACACCTTGAATTGAACACCTGAAAATATTATTTCTAAAGGAGCCGTTGACATGGAATTCTACCAGTTTTTTGTAAAAACCCAAACAATACAAACAATAAAATAAAACAAAAAAAATCTGAAAAATAGTAATGTGTAATAACAATGAAATGACACAAGGAGAAAGTCCTGACTCCTGAACTACTGAAACGTATTTAATACTTCATATAAAAAGCTTTTTTTGGTGATGGCATCTTAAAGACACTTCTAATATGAAGCATGAAGTCACATGCATTGCTCAGGTGTGATTCTTTCACAGACTTCAACAGAGTGTAAAAGTCTAGATGGTTCTGTGGGTCTCGTCTAACAAATCTAATCGTTATTTTGTATGTTCTATTGGATTCAAGTCAGGTGATTGGCTGGGCCATTCTACAGCTTGATTTTCTTTCTCTGAAAGCATTTGCAGGTTTCCTTGGCTGTGATTTGGATCATTGTCTTGCTGAAATGTTCACTCTGGTTTCATCTTCATTATCCTGAAAGCAGCTAATATTCATTTACAATGATGAAGGGCAGAGGGTTGCTTTCGAACTAATGAGAGATTTCACCCACTGTCTGAGCTTTCACTGCCTTTCTACACCTATTCATACCTTGTTGTGTTACAATGAGGGGGTCAACACTGGACAGAAAATTGTTTTAATCACTTCTAATTTACTTTTGTGATCTAAAAAAAACACTTTTTGTGATCTCAACAACTTTATCAGACCTCAGAGAATAATAAAACATTTGAACAAATAGTTAATTCACCCAAAAAATCAAATTTACTCACTAATTTACACGAATTACCCTCAAAGTTGTTTATGTTGAACAAAAATGAAGATATTTTAAAGAAAGCTGAAAACCTGTAACCATTGACTTCCATAATAGAAAAATCCAATACTCCAGAAGTCAATAGTTATTGATTTCCAGATTTTTTCAAAATTATTTTGCGGTCAACATGTAAAAAAAAATAGAGGTTTGGAACCACTTGAGGGTGATTAGATGATGACAGAATTTTCAGTTTTGGGTGAACTGTCCCTTTAAGAAAGTCTAAAAATAACAGCATTAGCAGACATCCAAAAAAAACACACACACACACAGAGACCCTCATTAAGTGCATTGTAGAGATGCTGATGTCATGAAATGACTCTGCTGGCCTCTTTTTGGCTGAAGTGAGTGCGATCACCCTGCCCGTCTCCACATCTACTGCTTCATTAATTCTCTGTGAACGTGTGAAACTGAAACATCAGTCAATCGTAGGACAATGAAGTGAGCAAGCAGATCACAAAGGTGCACTGAGGATGTGCTTTGCGGCACGTAGGCTACAACTGAAAGAGAACATGAGGGCGAACAGCAGTCCTGCTTCTGAATGAGCACTGGAGAAAATGACTGAGCTCATTGTCACGAGAGAAAGAAGGAGAGTGAGAAGGGAATGTTCTGAAAAATCAGGCACGTGCGGGTGCAAACGGTTCACTTCAAAGGCGTCGCCTCAGGACATCTTAACACCCAAAGGCCCGGGTCAACATAAGGGCCAAAAATGCAGACTCATGCTCTTCTGATGTGAACATATGCTTTGGGAGTTCCTGGAGTCCTTTTCAAAGCAGAAAGATGCTAAAAATTAAAAAAAGATTTAGTTATGATCGGAATCCGAATCTTATAGTCTTGTTTCTCTTTTGACAAACATTTGAGTGTAATTATACAAGCTTTATTATTTTCAAGGATAATGTAAATGAAATTTTAAAGTCCAGTCAGCAGAGCTGCTCTGAGAGAGAGCCATATATCATCACACAGAAATAGAAGTGTCTTATGACCAAAATCCTTCCCATCAAATAAAAGTTTGATTTAACATAAAGAAACTGTAACAAAATGTATATTATATATTAATGAATGTTCACCTCAAAGTTGCAGTAATTTTGGTAAAATCTTAATGAATTGTAGTTATATTGATTATTTTGTTCGGGCTTTTAATTACTAAGAATTTCTAATATTATTATTAGTAAATAGTACAATAAATTACCAAATAATCAAAAAGTCCAAAGTAAAACCAAATTTAAAAAGATTCTATGCAAATATTTTGTTTACTTCCAATACAGCAATGTCAACTTACTGGATTTATAACCTTTGTTATTCCTCCAAATACAACCCCAAATCAGAAAAAGAAGTGACAGTATGGAAAATGCAAATTAAAAAAAAGGAAATTAGTGTTTACTAAATTTATTTTGACTTGTATTTGATTGAAGACAATACAACAAACATTATTTAATGTGTCCCTCATGATTTTTTTTTTCAAAATAAACACGTATTCTAATTTTGATTCTTGCAACACATTTCAAAAAAGTTGGAAAAGTAAAGCATTTACCACTTTTCACAACACTTAAAATACATTTAGGGGCTGAAGACAGCAAGTGATGAAGTGTTTCAGGTCTAATTTGTGCCATTATTCCTTCTTAAGGTGGGCAACAGTACAGGGTTTTCAATGTCACATTTTGCACTTAAAAATGCACCACATATTCTCTATTGGAGACAGGTTGGGACTGCAGGCAGGCCAGTCAAGAACCTGTATCCTCTTCATCTGCAGCCAGGACTTTGAAATGTGTGAAGAATGTGGTTTTGCAATGTCTTGTTAAAAGATGCATGGGTGTCCCTGGAAAAGAAGGCAGCATATTGTGCTCTGAAAAGTACATTTCAGCATTAAAGGTGCCATCACAAAAGTGCAAGTTATCTTTGCCAAGGGCACCTGACAATGACAGACCCTGGCTTTTGGACTTGTTGCTGGTAACAGTCTGGATGATCCTTTTCTTCTTTGGTCCAGATCACACGTGTCCATTTCTCCAAAAAAAAATACCCAAAATACTGATTCATCTGACCACAATACATGCTTCCACTGTGTGATGGTCCATCCCAGATGGTCCATCATACTTTTTTTGAAATGTGTTGCAACAACCAAAATTGGAATACATGTTTATTAGTTGGAAAATATATATAAATGACAAGGCACACATTAAATAATATGTGTCGTATTGTCTTCAATGAAATACAAGTCAAGGTAAATTTAGAAATCATTACCTTCTTTTTTTTTTGCATTTTCCATATTGTCCCAACTTTTTCTTTATTTGGGTTGTATATAACAATAATACATTTTAGAGTTATTTAAGAGTAACCAATTATGTTATAAAGTAAAATTATATAACATATAATACATATATAGCATATAATTACACATCATTTTTATATTCTAACTTAGTTACATCCTTTTGGTTAATTTATTTATTTACAATATATCATTTCATATCATTTCAATCAAATGTTGATTTTAGAAATATGTTTATATCATATGCTTATGGAATTATATGCTCCTGTTGTGTTTTAGCTCTATTGTTACAATTTTCAGTCTTTTCTTAACAACTTATGGTAACACTTTATTTTGATGGTCCATTTGAGTAGTAGACTATCTGCTTAATATCTGTTGATATGCTCCTTCAACAGACATTTAACTGACTATAAGAAACTTTGCAAGTACATGTCAACTTACACTAACCCAACCCTAACCTAACAGTCTACTTATAATCTAATGAGAATTAGTTAGCATTTAGATGCAATGTAACTTAAATTCAACAAACGGACCATCAAAATAAAGTGTGACCCAACTTATCCAATAGTGGCAGACAGTAAGACAGACAGCATGATAGCCTGGGTTAGTTAACTGGCATGTGATTAATTGTATTAAGTAGCTTTATGGCTTAGAGGTGACTCACAATCGCACGATATTCAGTTTTGGCTCTAACAAGCAGATTAGCCTGTCAAACAGCTAGAAGCTTCAGAACCTGAAGGCTTGCTGCTTCGTATATACGGTATAGTGATATATATATGTGTGTGTGTGTGTGTGTGTGTGTGTGTGTGTGT
>CAIGQZ010033212.1:788432-819475 GCA_903798205.1 Danio tinwini
ATACAGTTGAAGTCAGAATTATTAGCCACCCTGTTTATTTTTTTCCTCAATTTCTGTTTAACGGAGAGAAGATTTTTTTCAACACATTTCTAAGCATAATAGTTTTAATAACTAATCTAATAATAGAATATTATATTATTATATATCTAATAACTGATTTATTTTATCTTTGCCATGATGACAGTAAATAATATTTTATCAGATATTTTTCAAGACACTTCTATACAGCGTAAAGTGAAATTTAAAGGCTTAACTAGGTTAATTAGGTTAACTAGGCAGGTTAGGGTAATTAGGCAAGTTATTGTATAATGATGGTTTGCTCTGTAGACAATCGAAAAAAAATTTAATTAAAGAGGCTAATAATTTTGATCATAAAAAAAAATTAAAACTGCTTTTATTCTAGCCAAAATTAAACAAATAAGACTTTTTCCAGAAAGAAAAAAATACTACTAGACATACTGTGAAAATTTCCTTGCTCTGTTAAACATAATTTGGGAAATATTAAAAAAAAAGAAAAGAAAAATCAAAGGGGGGCGAATAATTCTAACTTCAACTGTATTAATTAATTTATTTACTTATTATTGTTATTATACAATTGTTATTCAAAATAATTAATTCTCAATGTAACTGGAAAATAATGTAAAGGCACTACTGGAGTGATATGCTAAGATCATTTACAAAGATCTTTTGCATGAATAATAATTTCATTTGAATGAAATTCTATAGGCAATTCTATAGAATACAAAACAGATGTTTAATTATCTAGTCTTAGACTTGACACATGGCAGAGAATTAGGCTTATTAAGTTTTACTTCTCTGACTGCATCCCTCCTTTGTGCTACATACAAAAAAATCTATCAGCAGGCATTCTTAGTATAATCACCATCATATTGTTTAAACTTTAGTTTTGTCGACTTGCAAAACTCACTGCGTGCCGTCACCTCCAAATAAAAGACCGGTTTCACAAAGCATTAGCGGCGCATATTTTTTCCGGCGTGCATGTTAACAATCGGGACTCACACCGGGAAAAGAGCATCGCATCAGGGTCCAGCAGAAACGGTGTGTGAGGTGTGGGGTGTGGTTTTCTGCGCACATGCAGAGATGCGTCAGTTTGCTTTTTGATTAAACTACATTACTTTCACCAGCGTTGTTTCGGTTGCACATAGAGAATAACGTCTTTATTCCGGGATTCCTTCTTTTAATACATACACTTGCATATGAAGTAAATTATATCTCAAAGCATTTACTGGGGCACTGGTGACTGGCGATTGGGTCTAGCGATGCCCCTGCTGTTTGTTATTTATCTCATATGCGCGATGTCACGGAAAAAATACTATGGCAAAGGAGGTGAGGGCGAGTAAATAAAATGCTCCTTCTACTTAAAAAGCAGATAATTGTGCACAATTCACTGCTTGTGAGTTTGCTGGACAGTCTTTCACTGAGACTGAAGAAGGTACAGCACAAACTGCTATTTCACTACAGGGAGAAATGCTGTAAAACACCATCCCTGCCTCTCTCTCTCTCTCTCTTTCACTTTGGACATTTGACCTGCTGGGGTGTTCATGAGGTAACTTTTTTGTCTCCTTTCAGCTGTTAAAGCAATACTTGTGGATCCAAACACGAACGTGTCTGTGGTGTGAGTTTTCTCTACTGGGTCTATTACGGATTACCTGTGATAACCGCGTTTTATGCGCATATGGACTGTAACCGCTGCTGTTCTTCCCGCGTCACTCATCGGTGAACATCGCTTTCATTTCTAAAGCCAATTGCAGCCCTTTCTTTTAAGCTGGTGAAGGCAATGACCATTCATAAGAGCATAAGAACTCGCTTGACTGAGCTCAAAAAGCAAATAATATTTACATTAGTTTTTTTGTTATAAATGCTCATGCTGCATGCATTGGAGTTTTGTCTAAAACATTCAAAAAAAGTGTTTTCTTTGAACAGGTAAAAATTAAAGGTACAGTTCATAAATCTGACTGCTTTTTTTAAAGGACAAAACTGTATTACAAATAATAAATAAATATAAATATATTTATAGATTTTAATAAAAAAATGTTCTGTGTCGTGAAGAAAAAATCTAATTATGTATGGAAAGCATCGTCAATGCACCATGATGCACCGAACCAAATCGATGGCATGATAATCGTAACCGAACCGAACCATGAGACCAGTGTAGGTTCACACCACTACTAAAACCGGGAGTGAATGATGAAAGGAGGAGCAAAAACATAAAACTCTGCCTCCTACTCAGTATTCAGTTTAAAACACCAACCCAATTCTAAAACTAAAACGCTAAAAACATGTGACAAGAAAAAGGCATGTCTGACTCTACTTTTGCTATTTTAAGAATAAAATAAAATATGGTAAAATATGGTTTGCGCCCTGGCGCATGATCTAACAGGGTTGTGCTTATTCTCTTAATGAGTTATGGGAGTGTTTTGAGCATAACGTGCATTAAACCAATCAGAGCCTCCTCTCCCATTCCCTTTAAGAGTCAGTTGTGCCATGCAATGGTGCATTTGCTATTTACATGGTGGACTTTGAAAGTGGAAAAACTGAACGCTTCACTAGTGAGAAAACAGTTAAACTTTTTGATGGTCAATGGCACGATCTATTTCAGTTTCTCAAAATAGCAACTTGTGAACAATGCGCCTTAACACACCTCCTTTTAACACCGGCACACCCATGAGTCCACAAAGGGGCGCAAATGGATTTGCTATTTAAACAACGTGTCGTAAAACGTAAGAATTAGTGTTGTGCTGGTCTGAAAATACCATCAAATATCGCCAAACAATTCTTGCGCCGGGTGTATAATAGGGCCCTATTATCAAGAATAAGAAACGTGCACGTATTCTGATCATCTTAAAGCATTTGCAATAATCATTCCTTTAAGAAAGAAAGAAAGAAAGAAAGAAAGAAAGAAAGAAATTGATATTTTCAGAAGATATCAGGGGTCATTGAGAGGTCACTTTTCATTGATGTTTATTAAAGATCCTGTGAAGTGATTTGAAATGTCCATTTTTATTCGATGTTTGACATCATCTCAACCGAAACACGGAGAAAGGGTGGGACATAGAGTAGCTCCTCCCTTTTTTACAAAAAACAGCCAATAGTGTTTTGTTTTATCACAGTGCATCAAATGAAAAGCAAATAAAGCCGAAGTCACACTAGAGTTTGAGCTTGCGAAATTCTGTCATACGGCGCTGCGAAAAGGGGCGGGATTAAACAAGATGAATAGACATTAAAAACAGCGAGCGATTGCTCCATGTTTTAAAGTTCTGTTCAGAGAGGTCATGTTGGATTGATCTCACACAGTCAAGTGATGCGATTTCGCAGGTCAGAGTTCACCAAGCTTGAACTTTGCACCGCAGCAACCTGCAAAACTCAGATGCATGATCCTGCATTTCCGGTCTGACACATTCGCGTGTGTATGAATGGAAGTCTATGAGGAGAAAAGCCCAGTGTGACCGTGGATTAAGAAGCATCTTGGAGGGACATGTCAGATACTAGAGAGCATTTGATTGGTTATGATGTGAAGAAAAATTGTAGTGTAAGGTGACATGAATAAAAACTTTGATCCACTTAGGAGGTAACAAACTACGAGCTTTACGTGTTTATATCAGTTTTATATCTTCTAAATGTGAATTTTGTCACTGCTTTGGAGCAAACTAGCTTATAGACATATTAAAAATGAATAATACTGATGCTAACATCTTAAAAACTTTATTTTAATTTAATGAGACCCTTAAAATAATAAGTTGTGCATTTTTGTCATAAACATTTATGCAAACTGATATATGTTATTTCCTTCACAAATTCAAGTGAATACTAAGGATAAAAAAAGGTTCTATAAGACAGAGATAGAAATTCAGTCTATTGCATGTAAAAAGCCATTTTTAGTGTATTCTCAAACAATTGAATGTATCTGATAGAGAATTAAAATCGCCATGTGATCAACCAAGCTAAAATAAAACAATGATATTAATAAAACAAATCATCAATGTGGCAAACTGAAGCAAGAGCATTCAAGCAGTGTTGTTTTAGTAACATTTTGTATAGTATTATGCACTCACCAGCCGCTTTATTGGGTACACCTGTCCAACTGCTGGTTAACGCAAATTTCTAATCAGCCAATCAGATTGCAGCAGCTCAATGCATTTAGGCATGTAGACATGGTCAAGACAATCTGCTGCAGTTCAAACCAAGCATCAGAACGAGGAAAAAAAATTATTTAAGTGACATTGAACGTGGCATGTTTGTTGGTGACAGACGGGCTGGTCTGAGTGTTTCAGAAACTGCTGATCTACTGGGATTTTCACGCACAACCATCTTTAGTGTTTACAGAGAATGGTCCGAAAAAGAGAAAATATCCAGTGAGCGGCAGTTCTGTGAGCGCAAATGCCTTGTTGATGCCAGAGGTCAAAGGAGAATGGCTGGACTGGTTCCAGCAGATAGAAAAGCAACAGTAACTAAAATATCCACTTGTTACAAACGAGGTATGCAGAAGAGCATCTCTGAACGCACAAAGCGTCCAACCTTGAGGCTGATGGGCTACAGCAGCAGAAGACCACACCGGGTGCCACTCCTGTCAGCCTAGAACAGGAAACTGAGACTACAATTCGCACAGGCTCAACGAAAATAGATAATAGAAGATTGGAAAAACGTTGCCTGGTCTGAAGAGTCTCGATTTCTGCTGTGACACTCGGATGGTATTGGTAGGGTCAGAATTCGTCATCAACAACATTAAAGCACGGATCCATCCTGCTTTGTATCAACAGTTCAGGCTAGTGGTGGTGGTGTAATGGTGTGAGACATTTTTTGGCACACTATGGGCCCATTAGTACCAATTGAGCATCATGTCAATGCCACAGCATACCAGAGTATTGTTGCTGACCATGTCCATCCCATTATGACCACAGTGTACCCATCTTCTGATGGCTACTTCCAGCAGGATAACTCACCATGTCATAAAGCGTAAATCATCTCAGACTGGTTTATTGAACATGACAATGAGTTCACTGTACTCGAATGGCCTCCACAGTCACCAGATCTCAATCCAATAGAGCACTTTTGGGATGTGGTGGAACGAGAGTCTCGCATCAGGGATGTGCAGCCTTCAAATCTGCAGCAACTGCATGATGCTATCATGTTAATATGGACCAAAATCTCTGAGGAATATTTCCAGTAATTTGTTGAATCTATGCCACCAAGGATTAAGGCATTTCTGAAGGCAAAAGGGGTCAAACCCCTGTACTAGTAAGATGTATCTAATAAAGTGGCCGGTGGGTGTAGTTAATAATATACAGTATAATATTATTATTTTTAAAGTATTAGTCATTTGATAGAACTTTGAAATATATTTGTAATATCTGTATTGAAATTGAGCTTGACGTCCAGGTGTCATAAAATGAAAATTGAAACATTTCTTTGCAGCTATCTAAAATAAAATATATTTTATTAGAGATTATTGCCATTAAAGTTTTTTTTATTGCAATAAAACCCAACATGTTTTTATCATTTAAATGTAGTTATCTATAATAACTGCACCCAACCACGTCCTGCACGTATCCCTGTCTATCACATTTCATTCAAAAACAAATTTTCAGTGACCTCTTTCACCCCCCAACCCACGAATAATTAAGCTCAGGGTCAAAGTCTGCACCCATACCGAAAACAGCACCCGAAGGCCACGCTTATGACTCCACCACCTCTCACAATGTGCCTTTATGGTAAATGCTCAAGCTCCCGGTGTAATGCGGGAACTCAACGGCGAGTGAAAACATGCAAAACTAAACACACAAAAATACACAGAGCTCACACAGTGGTGACCGTGAGTCTGACGAAGAGGAATGGCTGACACACACAGAGCCCCAGACGTACACACACACACAGGTCTTTTGTGTTAAATATGTGTAACACACTCACAGCGCTTAATCAAACTCTCCCGACTGTGACTCTTTTCCAATGCGTGTGTTTATGCAAACATGTGGAGACCTGCGGGGTGTTGAGATGAATTGTGTGTGTGTCTGGAGCCTTGCATGACTGGCATTCCTCTCAATCAGGCTGCAGCCCATGGCGAGAAGGTTAAAGAAACAGAAAAGTAAGAAAATACACTCACTGAGCTTGTCTTTGGGCCAGAAGGTGGCGCTGGTCCAACTGAACAACTCAACTTCGCTGACTCAGAAGATTTGTTCTGTTTCCCGCTTTCTTTGTGTCTCGTTCTTTCTTGTTTCCTTTTCACCTCCACCCTCTCGCTCAGAGCCTGCATAAAGGGGCAGTTTGTTTAATCAGTAATCACATCTGAACAAGTGAGACACTATCTTTTTTTTTCTTCTTTTTTATGCGTCTAAACCTCTGAATAAGCAAACCATTATACTGCCCTCTCTTTCTCACCAGAGAGTATGGTGAGCTCATGCCACCTGCAGTCTACCGAATTATGCTGAATCAATTCATTTGAGATGATTTTAATGCTCTTCTTGTTAAATGGCTTATTCAGTGTTCATACCAGCTAAACATGGGTCGGTATTAGATTGTGAAGGTATGATAATAATATCACGGTATCACAGTATTGTGATTACTGCTCTAAAATAAGTCCTTTTTAAATGTCTGGGTAAAAAAACGACCCATTTTTGTATTATAAGAAACATTAAACATTTTGGAGCAGTAGCTTTTGATGTGGATGGTCCTTTTCTGCTTGAGATACTGTTGCCTTAATACACTAAATAAAATAGTTACAGAACTTACAAATACAACTTAGAACTTACATATATCATAGGAGCGGTATAGCAGAATATTTTGACGGTTTTAAAACCTTGACTTCTCCAAACCGCGGTAAACCTTGAAACTGGTTATCGTCTCTAATCCCAGCTGACAAAAGTGCCTTGAAAAGTCAGTCTTTAAAGGTTCAAAACACCCTTGAGTACATTTTTTGTTAGATTTTAACTGATTTGTGTGTGTTGAGCATCATTTAAAGAGCCCCTATTAAGGGTTTTTGAAAATGACCTTCCATACAGTGTGTACTTCCAACACAGCTCTATGGGTGCTTTCATATCTGCCTTATTTAGTTTGGTTGAGTTGCACTAGAGCTCATTTTCTCTTTTGGTACGGTTCATTTGGGCAGGTGTGAATGTAGCAATCGTACTCGAGTGCGCACCAAAAGCGGACCAAAAAAGTGTACCGAGACCTCCTAGAAGAGGTGGTCTCGATATGCTTTCAAACGAACCCTGGAGCGGATCGTTTGTGGTGAGAACATGATCTGAACTAAAACAGACCCAACCGCAAAAAAGTACTGCGTCTTTTTGGACTAATCCAGCTGTCGTTGGCCGATGCGCTGTGCATTATGGAATGTGGAGAAAAAGTATTTGTCAACAGCGCTTTACCAAAAGAGAGAGAGAGGAGAAAACGTTACCTGATGTATCGTTAGTAATATTTCAGGAAGATGACCATGTTGCAGTTTAGCTAAATTAATTCACGCCTTCACCTGAAGTGACGTACGATGCACCTTCGCTGTTTGCAATGCCTTAAAACATTGTTTTCCAACCACAGCCGCACTTCATTCTCGAAATGTATAGTTTGCCTAAGTGATGTATACAAACTATATAGTATACTATGACCAGGGATACAATCAGCCAGCGCAGTCGTCCCTCCATAGTGAAAAGCTACATTTTGTGTCTGCCGGTTTGTTTACATGCGGGAGTTCCATTGGCATTTTTCCGCACGTGAATTCTGACCAATCGAAAAGCAGTTTAGGAAATATGTTCAACAACATCTGGCCAATGAGTGATGTGGATTTTGTCACATGAATGCATTTTGGTTCTTTTCAACTGGTTCGGACCAAAGCAATCAGTGTGGTGTGAAAGCGGCCCAAAGGCAGCAGAAAATGCTACAATGTATCATTTATTGCCCTTGGTCTGGACCAAATAAAGCGAACTACAGATGTGAAAACACCCCTTAGTGAAGTGAAATATCCAGCTAAGCAATCTGAAAGTGCACAGTTTTTAAAACTATTGACTCATCTATTAAAGAGTCGACTCAAAGTAGTTTAAATGAATCGTTGCAGTCATGAGTCTTTAGCCGTGCCGCTGTGACGTCGATACGGAACTCAAGCCCTACCCATTTGCTGCGCGTGCAGACTCGGGAAATGTCACGAAGATGCTGTGCTCTGAAGTGTGAGGGAAAGTTAGTGAAATTTTCACAACCCAAACATGTGAAGAGGCTGTGAAGAGTCAGTGGTTGAAGTTTATTTTTGCTAAAATACCTCAGCATTATAGCCCCAGCCTTGTACTGGGTTCATGTCATTTTTCTGACGAGTGCTTCAGCAATCTACATGCTTACAACGGTGGATTCAGTGGCCGTTTGTTAAAGGAAAGACCAGAAAAGACAAATGTATGGGACTTTATCAGAGCTTGACAGAAACTTTACAGTACACAGTTCATGGATCAGTTTCTTCCACCATTTCACAGGTGTAAGTAAGTGCGATTAAAATGGTTGCCTCCTTGTTTTCTCTAGCTTGCAAATTATGTATTTAATTGTGTTTTGTTACTTGTAACTGCTTCACGCAGCTTGCAGTGTATCTGGTTAACTCTTTATATTCTCATATCGCGTCTAAAGCCACGTTGAAAACGCGATGTGTGCTGCTTTGTTTACAGATTTAAATACGTTTGTGAGCTCGCGATCCTCTGCTGTTTGGTGTTGCTATGGCCACCATCAGCTGTTCCTACACACTTGCGGCGGTTAAGTTTCAACATAGTTTAGCTTTTGCCACTGTGTGGATTAATACTGAATGTATGTCACTATTATTACTTATGGTTAGGAATAGAGCAATATGCTGGTGTTTAACTGCATGGCTTTAATATGGAGAGAGATTAGTATCTACAGTAATTCATACAAAAGACACAATATACACATGCGTAGCCTAATTCACGTGCATAAAACCAAATTCACGTGCGTAAAATATTTATATATTTCATAAAATACGTTTCACAAATGCAAAACACCATTTGCAAATGTATAAGAGTGTACAAAAAGTTTAGAATGTTTAAAACTTCTTTCACGTACAACTCCCCCTGGATACGTGTGTGTGTGTGTGTGTGTTTTTGAGACTGTCCTGGCAGAGGCAGGCAACTCATAACCTTTCAGCCAATCAGATGAGAGCTGTATTCAATATCACCCACTCTGCGCTCCTTTTGCGCAGTCTGTTTCTTTCTCCAGCATGGCGAACAGAGAAAGATATGCGCAGGATTTAAGCATTAAATTCCCTGACTTTCACTGAATAAACTTAATTTCCTTTATATCTAAAGAAATAAACAGGCTGTTGTTGTGCTTTAGTAATATGTAGAATATAAATATAGTATTAATACTTTTTGGGATCTTTTTCAACACAAATCGGAGCCTCTCGGATCATTTTAAACATGTTTGATGCTGTTCAGGATTTTAAATTGGGCTGATCAATGCTCTAATAACCTGCCCTCCTCCTTTTTTTTATTATCATTAATTAGCCTGTTTGTATGTTATTTTATTAGTTGTCAGAGCATGGTCCCTTTAAGCCTATTCACTGTGTTTATTCTGTTCTCATTTCCATCGGCTGTTTAGTTACGTCAATCAGAGAGAATGCACTGTAATGTGAGTGTATCTGCGTTGTTCAAGACGTTAAGAAAAAGTTATACGGAAAAGACGATCACCTTGTTGCGGCTCATTACACCTACGCATCCACGTAGGCCAAAGCAAAACTGAAACTAACAGAACAGACGACTCAACCAAAATAAAACATTGCATTTAATGTTGAAAAAAGATAAACCAGATTAACATGTCATACTGCTTTCACAATAGCCTACTCATTTATTTTATTACTTAGGCTATAATGTCCTTGACCACCAGCAAATCAGAATATTCACCTGGACAGCACTTTAGTTTTGTGTTCAGAGTCGCTGCCTCAGTCAATCAAATCCAGTCAAATAAAGCCTACAGCTCAGACTGCAGGAGTTTTAGCCCAGTTATGCTCGATTTTCACCTTTTGAGAAAAGGAGTTAAGTTTACTACAGCCCATGATAAGCAAATAAACACAATTTATGTTGTCATATTTTCATTGTCAATTTTTTTGTTTCTGGCTCAATAAAGAAAAGAAAAGAAACTCATAAGAATAATTTAAAATGCTTATATTTATATATTTATTACTGAATGATAGGGTATATTTTACATGTTAGGCAAATAAAGCACAACAACAGCCTGTTTACGTTCATTGGATATAATGGAAATTAAGTTTAGTCAGTGAAAGTCAGGGAATTTAATGCTTGAATCCTGCGCATATCTTTCTCCGTTCGCCATGCTGGAGAAGGAACAGACTGCGCAAAAGGAGCGCAGAGCGGGTGATATCAAATACAGCTCTCATCTGATTGGCTGAAAGGTTATGAGTTGCCTGCCTCTGCCAGGACAGTCTCAAAAATACACACACACAGATCCCGGGGGAGTTGTACGTGAAAGAGGATTTGCACATTCTCATTCAAGATGAACTCGCAAGTTTTAAACATTCTAAACTTTTTGTACACTCTTATACATTTGCAAATGGTGTTTTGCATTTGTGAAATGTATTTTATGAATATGTATTTTTATTTTGTGCACGTGAATTGTTTTTGTGAAAATATATAAATATTTTATGCACGTGAATTAGGCTACGCATGTGTACATCGTGTCATTTGCGTGAATTACTTTTGATACTAATCTTGCTCCATACTTTAATGCACTGGGTTAACACATACTCTCTGCATTCTACGTTACCTCAAAATTGTTGATAAGCCGTGGTGGCCGTTTCTCTCTGTCTCGTGCTGAACGCAGTCGACCAACCTCAAAAGACAGGGTCATCAGACCAATTAGCGCAGATTAGCATCGTGTTAAGGAGAGGTTTCGGAACAAATGAATCGCTGAATGAATTAAATAGGAGTTGTTGGGATAATTAGGTGGAAAAATAAATGCATATTATAAGACAATGAAAGTGTTTTTTGACCTTGCATGCATATCAGCCTGTTGTTGGAGACCTCCAAAACCAAAATATGACCTTTTTAATGCATGATAGGGGCTCTTTAAGACAATGTTAGCACCTTGTTATCTATAATTGTGGGGAAAACTGGAACATTTTGAGCATTTGTCAGTTAATTTCATCTTCCAGGTTTAAAATAATTTTTGGGGTGGGATCAAAGTGATGCTCTCAGGGCCAGTAGACCAAAGCTGTTGGTTTGCAGCAAGCATTTTTGTCGAGAGAGCTGTAC
This sequence comes from Danio tinwini, assembly GCA_903798205.1. Taxonomy (NCBI): domain Eukaryota; kingdom Metazoa; phylum Chordata; class Actinopteri; order Cypriniformes; family Danionidae; genus Danio; species Danio tinwini. The sequence goes on from CAIGQZ010033212.1 coordinate 799,694, forward strand.
AAGAATTGGAGAATGGCAAACTTTGTCTTTTATCATTGAAGTTCTTACCATTCAGATACATCGCCTATATCCGTGCTGCTGTGTTCGCCCATGTTTAAAATCGTCCTGATTACTGGCAGGGTTAATGGTTGGAATAGCAGGAGACCTGCTGCTGTTATCCACATTCATAGTGTTTACATGGTTATCTTTATAATGATATAACAAATTTTGGTTATGTGTATATGAAATTACCAATAACATATGAAGCAGGGCATTAAATTACTTACTGTTTTTAACATTAAAGTGAGCGACGTTTGTCTGACAGGTCCATTTGCGATAGCACCCTCTCAATGGATATTGAATAAGATGAAATGGCCAAGCATCCAGCCCCAAATATACAACTATCTCATTGAAACTCCAAGTGAATTTACAAGAGAGAAGTTAAAGGCCTACAAGTCTTTGAATGCCTACAATTAATTTTGTTCTGTGTGGTCATGCGCAAGGAATAATGTTCCATGATTAGCAGATTCAAAACTTTGTAATGCTAAAAACCAAGGTTCTGCCTAGCCAAAGACAAGAAGAGGACGGAACTGTACAAGGCCTGGGTAATAATCAACAAGCAAAACTGCATTCTGACAGCGAACCGCACCTGTAGCAGGGTATGTGAACTTACACTTTTACATTTCATTCTAAGCATTCAGTGTCCGCTGTTTAATTAACCAAATTGTATTTTTTTGCTGAAATCATTGCTGCAATCAAAATCAAGTAATGTGTATGATTCAGCATAGTGTGAACTTACCTGATATGAAATGAGAACTGCAGAGTCCAGCATTTTTAATTAGGTCCTCACTCCATACAGCTCTTATGACGGCTGTTAGCCAAAGACGTCTGCGGTTGGCATTAAAAGCAGCGTGATGTACAGTAAAATTTAAGTTTTCTATTTTTGGATTTCGATTTTGGCATCCTACTGCACAACGGGGCATGTTTGCTATTGCAACCAGTCTTTTTTGCAACCAGTATGCACGGTTGAACCCGTGTGACATCATGTGTATTTGCTTTCTGTCCATTAGTAAAGGCTTAAGTAAAAGATTAAAGAGGAGATAACATTTGATGGGTATTGATGAACTCTAATTTATTCTCGTGAAAAATAATATAACACCTACACTGTGCATAATTTATACAGTAGGTTGTACATGGCAACCCACATATACAAATTTTATCACAAGTTCTCACATTCAGATTGGCAAGCTCTGAAGTTTTGCTACTGAATTACCTTCATACGACCCGCCCTCCTTTAATATGCTTATCGTTTCTTTTCATTTGATGCACTTAAGCTCAACCACTGTCACTGGCAGAGCTGTGCTAAAAACTAAATGCTATTAGCTGTTTTTTAAAAGAGGAGGGGCTACTATATGTCCAGCCCTCTTTTTTTATGCTTCAGCTGTTCAACATCAAATAAACATGCTCAAAGCACTTCACTGGAACTTGGTGACATTTAATAAAGTGTATTGTTGTCTTTTCACTTAAGAAAAATCACAGTAAGATTTCATAGAACATTTAACAGGATGCAAAAACGTACATTAAAAACTTCACCATGAAATTTTCACAATATACTCACAAAATATACATTTAAACTCACCTTTTGTCTCTTCATGTGTTGCTGAATATATTTATAATCCACATAGTATCCTGTATTTTGTGTTCTAACAGCTTTGAAGAGATGGTAGGCTAAGAAAACTGCTACTTAGCAATGTCTGAAAAACGGTAAGAGACTGTACTGCTGCGTGTGAGCTTTAGTACATGGCTCTCACGTTTTCAAAATAAGAGTCCTGCATACATAGCAAGCTTAATAGGGTATATGCAGAAGTATGCGAAAGGACTTTTAATTTGTCAGTAACCTGGGTCAAACGCTTCCAGGGAGCTGTATGCAGTTACAAAATCGGCCCATTCAAGGTCTGTTTTCTTTAAAAAAAACAGCAATCTCCACTGGCTGAGTGATATCTGATATAAAGTGGGTCTCCGAATGTACAAGAATCACTGCATTAAATAACATTTTCCCCCGCCATGTCTTTAAAATATGCACATTTATTAAACCCCGGTATCCGCTTGTTAAGTGTGACGTCACGCGAAGGGGCTTCCCGGTCTAAGCAGTCTATGAAACTGAATGAGGAGACTCATCAAATGCTAATAATAAACGTTTACAAAGTGCTGTAATATTTTTGAAAATCACGATCGCAATATATATGTCCTTGCCTAATATCTGATGACCAGAAAGTGATTATTTTTTTTAGAAATTGTTAAAATTTTGGTATTTGGGATGCAGCAAGCCCAGTGATTGTAGCGTACACTATGACTTTATATAAAATTTACTTTAATGTGTGATATGATTAAAAAGTGATAATAAACAAATATTTTGTCAATTCAAATGAGTGGGGCTTGGACCCGGAAACAGTATTACATACGTCACCAACACGTCACGACTTAACAAGTGGATATTCAATGAAACTTCTTTGCTAGCATGCTAATCCTGACAGGCATGTGTGAGTAAATGGCTTTTTATCTCGTTTTACGCTTGAGCAACTAAATGAATGCCAAAGTCTATTTAACTGGTTGTATTTTAATTATGTTACAACATCAATGCTGTGAAAGGAACCGTATAAAATGGGGAAAAGTCACATTAACCGTTCACCGGAAGTTTTTCAGTATGGTAAGAGACATAGCTCTGCATATATAAGCTTTGATAAAATGTAAAAATCATGTGCTCTCACTATGAAATGTTGTATCCACCCAAACGTAGCCTGGTCATGCATAATAATGATGTGCAGAGAAAAAGTATGAGTTTTGTTCAGATTGGCCTGTTTCTCATGAGAATAAGGAAACAATGGTGTTTGAGTCTCAAGGAATGTAATGTAGTTTCAGAACTTTTATTATTTATGTTTGCCTAGGTATATTAAGATTTTTATTAAATGGCACCTTTAAGAAATACGTCAACAAGAAATGTGACAGTTTACATTGTGGTCCCTATTGACTTCCTTTGTTTGCTTAGTTTCAGTCAGTTAATGTTCTCCTGCTCTAATTTGAAGCTCAGAGTTCTCTTTCACAGCAAGAAGGTCGCTGGTTCGAGCCCGGGCTGGGCCAGTTGGCATTTCTGTGTGGAGTTTCCGTGTTGTCCCCATGTTCGCGTAGGTTTCCTCTGGGTGCTCCCCGACAGTCCAATTAATTAATTAATTAATTAATTAATTCCTGCGCTATGGGTGAATTGAATTAACTAAAGTGGCCATAGCATATGAGTGTGTGACTGTGTGTGTGTGTGAGAGAGAGAATGCAAGAGTGTATGGGTGTTTCCCAGTACTGGATTGCTGCTGGAAGGGCATCCGCTGTGTAAAACATATACCGGAATAGTTGGCGGTTCATTCTGCTGTGGTGACCTCTGATAAATAAGGGACTAAGCCGAAGAAAAATTAATAAAAGAATGAATGAGTTCTTTCATAGATGCCCAACACCAATTCTATACACTGAACTAGGCGAGGGTTTACACTGGTACATTTGAAATTTTGTGGAGTGTGTAAGTGTAATGGAGTCTAGCTAGGAGCCATGCAACTCATCCTCACTCCCTAGGCCTCAGGAGGTATCAAATTACTCATTGGGCTGTGACCTTTAGAGTCCTATAGCATGCTGGCTAAACATGTTATATGTGCAGTTGGAATTATGCTTGAAAAACGGAAGAGGTTACATTGGTGCCGTGACCCTGATGGGAGCAAAGTTTAAGGGGTGAGTGTAATGGAGGTTAGATAGTTGGACTTATGTGGGTGAACGTGACTTCCCTGGCCTCAAGAGGCAAACTAACAACCGATGCTATATGCTGTTTGCTTGTTACTGTCCACCTCTCATGCCGGAGACCCACTTAGAGCAGGGCAAGTAGAACCAGGGCAGATATAGTAGTGCCATGACCTGGATGGTAGTGAGTTTTGGAGGGGTGAGTGTAACAGAGGTCAGCTAATAAAAGCAGTGCAAGCAAACCTCACTACCCTGGCCACAAGAGATTAGCTATTGAAGCATGGAGCTATGTCATTTAGTGTCCTTCTCAGCACGCTGGTCTAGCATGCCAGAGACAAGGTGTAAATCCCTCTCTTAGTAGTGCTTGTAACAATGTAACTGGGGTGCTCATGTTGGTGCCGTGACCCAGATGGAACTCAAGTTTAAAGGGCTGAGTGTACCAGAAATCAGCTAGTGAGTGCTGTGCATGTAAACTTCACTTTCCTGGCCTCATGAGATGCAATTGTGACTGATGTCGGGGCAGTTGTCTTGTTAGTGAACCCACATCCTATATGAGACATTGTTTGAATCCCATCGAGAGTGGTTCGACTAGAAATGAAAGTGTTATATTGGTGCCGTGACCCGGATGAGAGCGAGGTTTATGGAGAAAACTAACTAGTATGAGATGTAAACTTCATTCTACTGGCCTCAACACTAGTTAGTAATACTAGGGGTTTACAGAAACACAGTGCAAGTAAAACAAGATGTGTTAAACTGGTGCCGTGAACCGGATGCGAGTGAGGTTTAGAGTGAAGACTAACTGGTATGAGATGTAATCAAATCACTTTTATTGTCACATCATCAGCAGCATGTGTGCTATGATGAGTGAAAAGCTTAGAAAAGCTTAGAATAAACTTCATTCTACTGGTCTCAGCACTAGTTATTCATACTAGCAGTTTACAGAGGTGCTAGTAGAACAAGAGGTGTTAAATTGGTGCCGTGACCTGGATGCAAGTGAGGTTTAGGGTAAACACTAACTAGTACAAGATGTAATAAACTTCATTCCACTGGCCTCAACACTAGTTACTAATACTAGAGGTTTACAGAAGTGCAAGTAGAACAAGAGGTGTTAAACTGGTGCCGTGACCCCGATGAGAGTGAGGTTAAGTGTGCTAAGTGTAACAAGTGGAGCTGTACGTTAGTTGGAGCTGCAAGTAAACACTTCTCTGACCTCAAGAGACTGAATTTAGAGGCTGTAGTCCATGTTAGTGTACACACTTTCTATGCAGAAGATACCAGCTTGAATCCTGCTTGAAGTAGAAATGGGCAAGTTACACATACAGTTCTGGAAATACACCAACAGTATGCTGCCATGTTTGCTTTATATTCTCAGTTCTGAATGTCACGTGACTAGCCATGCCATACAAGAACTTCCTCCAGCAGACATGACAACATACACTCACCGGTCACTTTATTAGGTACACCTTACTAGTACCGCGTTGGATCGCCGTTTGCCTTCAGATCTGCCTTAATCCATCATGGCATAGATTCAACAAAGTACTGTAAATATTCCTCAGAAATTTTGGTCCACATTGACATGATAGCATCACACAGATTTGTCGGCAGCACATCCATGATGTGAATCTCCCGTTCAACCACATCCCAAAGGTGCTCTATTGGATTGGGATCTGGTGACTGTGGAGGCCCTTTGAGTACAGTGAACTCATTGTCATGCTTAAGAAACCAGTCTGAGGTGATTCGTGCTTTATGACATGGCGAGTTATCCTGCTGGAAGTGGCCATCAAAAGATAAAGGAATGTACATGGTCAGAAACAATATATGCGATGCTCAATTGGTAATTATGAGCCAAAAGTGAGCCAAGAAAATATCCCCCACAGCATTACACCACCACCACCACCACCACCACCAGCCTAAACCGTTGATACAAGGCAGGATGGATCCATGCTTTCATGTTGTTTGATGCCAAATTCTGACCCTACCATCTAAACACTTCTTTACACAACTTTACTGAGAAACATCATCAACAAACCTTTTTTCCAGCTAATGAAAAATAAAAATTGTTCACAGCCAATCAGAATCCAGCTGATTTTACGAGCTTAAACATTTAAAGCAGGGGGCGACAAAACTGCAGCACATTATTATAAATAATAAACAGAACACTAATACATGGTGTTCAAAGTTGCATATAAATGAAGCACTACATCTATTTTGAAACTATTTATACTTTACAGCTCTAAAAAAGTATAAATATTGTTTTGAATAGCTGTAGTTTGGATGCACTAATGTCATGTCAACTACAGCGTCAGTTGTGTCAAGGCAAAGCACCAGTTTGCAAAAAAAAAACTTGGTTGAAATTAAAGCTATACTAACATTCACATAAACATTCATTCATTTTCCTTCAGTTTAGTCTCTATTTCAGAGGTCGCCACAGCGGAATGAACCGCCAACTATTTCAGCATATGTTTTTCACAGCGGATGCCCTTCCAGCCACAACCCAGTATTGGAAAACACCCATACACACTCTTTCACACACACTCTCATACACTACAGACAATGTAGTTTATTCAATTAACCTGTACCGCATATCTTCAGACTGTGGGGGAAACCGGAGCACCCAGAGAAAACCCACGCAAACGCGGAAAGAACATGCAAACCCCACACAGAAATGCCAACTGGCCCAGCCAGATCTCGAACCACTGACCTTCTTGCTGTGAAGCGACAGTGCTGCTAACCACTGAGCCACAAGGTCAGCCTCACATACACATATATAAAATAACACTTATTGCCACAGCCATCTTAAAACTGTCACACTGAAGCCATAATAAGGAAAGAAAACAAGTTAAGGTGCCAGTGAACCAGCTAGCATGTTGACAGAAGCACATGACAGACATCCTTTCAGTGAGTAAATGACAAATACGGCCTCAAATTAGTACCATACAATTACTTTATTGTATTTTGTGCATGTATACAGTCCATAAAACATCAATTTACAAATAAACCAAAGAGTTAGGCAGTACAAGACAAGTATACGGAATAAAAACGGTTCTTGCTTCTTAAAGTAAGAGAAGTAATGGCACTTGTGCACTTATGTGATGAATTCCAAGTCAAACTTTTAACCCAGAATCCTCTTTGATCAAGCTTTTAAACGTTTGCTCGATAAAAAACAAAACAAAACACATGAGTAATGACATGTTTTTCCCTTAAAATTAGGTGATTTATCACATTAGACGTTTAAACACTCATTCCGCATAGACGAGTAAGAGATAAGTATACACAGAATATGAGTTATATGATAAATATTTCCAAATATATAAACAAAGTCAAAGCAAATATGCTTTTTAAGGAAAACACTTATCACGGACTGGAAATGTTAGCTCAGCGCTTATAAACAAATACACAGATAAACGATGTACTGAATGTTTCGAGCTATAAAAATGTTAAGTATTATTTAATATTGAATACACATCTTTATACTTATAATCAAAAACATCGTAAATTGATATGCCAAATACTCTTTGGTTTTGTAGATGTATGTGCCCAGACAAAACACAGAAATTAATGTAGTTAAACCTCAGTTTATTCTTTCCAAGAAAACCAAGGAACCTTGAAATACTGCAAAGGCAGTCTTTGTGATGGGTAAAATAATATATCCGTTAGCTGTATTCCTCCACAGTCCCTTCACTTTGCTTTGAGCAGACTGTTTATGGCAGAGCCAGATTAAGCCACAAAGAAATGTGGCGCCCCCGACTGGACATGTCCTGTTAACGCAACCGTAACACACATTTCAAATTGAACGCCTCTTTAGACAAGAAAAGGTGAAATGTTGTCCTGGGTCTTGTTAAAAAGATTTAATTAAAAAAGGCCCACCATTAAAATCGGTTTCCATCCCTGTTTATCTTGTCCATAAAAAACTCCAGGGAGAATGGAACATGAAGCTTCCATCAACCATGACTATGTTAAAGTTGTAGCATGTAGGTCAACAGCAAAACTTTAAACATGTTTTGCTCCTCAACATATTTGGTCTATTTGGTCTTCTGAGAGCCAATCATGACTTTGGAGACGAAGTTGACGATGGCGCTGGCAGGCTGTTCGGGGTCGTGTTCAGCAAACAGGTGACACACATTCTCTGTGCTGCTTCCACTTTTCCTCGCGATGAAACCAAAGATTCTGTTACACACACACACACACACACACACACACACACACGTAAAATCATGAATAAATGTACATATGTGCAAAGGGTGTATGTTTATTCAGAAAGTGATGGAGAAAGGCTTATTACTTTGCAGCAGTGCAGCCGTCTCGCTTCCATCTAGGGAAAAAAACAGTCAAAACATCCCATGAATACACTTAAAAATGAAAATTGTCATCATTTACTCATCCTCCACTTGTTCCAAACCTGTTTTTCTGCTGAATTTCTGCAGATATGCTGAAGGATGTTGGGAAAAACACTTCCATAGTAGTTTTTGTTCCTATTATGGATGTCAATAGCTATGTTTCCATCTACATATTTTTATGCACATTTTGGTTTTGCACATAAAAAAAACAGTTGATGGAAACGGCAAGATGCACATCAATTTTGAAAATGCGCATAAAAATGTGCATAACTGAGTAGGATAAATGTTTCATTCCATAAAAAATAGGAGCATAAACTACAATGGAAACACTCTTACCGAACAAATTCCAGTGTGCGCATTAAAAACGGTCATGTGATTTTGTTATAAGAGATCATGTGATGGTAAAAATTTGTGTGATTGGACGAACTAGCTGGCTGAGCACATTGTAAAGCATCTGAAATGTTTTAACCTTTCTAAACGCCTTAACAATTTCAGTATTAGTGTTATTATATTATTAATTACCTCCAGAACTGTCAAGAGTGTCTGTGTTCGGCGTCTCACGCCTTCAAATGCCACCACGTGTTTATTACGTGTCGGCATCGCCTTCTGAGGCGCAAGGCATTTATTAATAATGAAGAAAAGATTCATGTAGCTTCTCCTACCGCAGCAAATTCTGTTTTTACTGTTGATATTTTGCACCAGTTCATCAGGAAGTGATGATTTTTCTTTTCGCTCTTTGATTTTGCAGGTCTTTTATTATTTTCCAGTTTTGCTCATAAATTTAATTCACAATTTTGCACAAAAAAACAGCTGATGCAATGTGTCCCCTAACATTCTTTAGATTAGCGTTGTGGGTTTTTTTTGTGTGTGTGTGTTTAACAGAAAAAAAAAACATTTATTAAAGTTTAGAACCACTTGAATATGAGTAAATGATGAGGAATTTTTATCTTATCCCTAAAGTTAAAATGTTTATTGTTTTTATTTTTATTATTTTATTTACAAATGTAACATTTATTTCAGTGTATTAACTGTACTTAATGGTGTGTGTGTGTGTGTGTGTGTGTGTGTGTGTGTGTGTGTGTGTGTGTTACGTACTTCCTGTCTTGAGGGTCCAGGGCACAGAATATCACTGTACAGACTGCATAATGTCTCCTGAAGAACAATCTGGAAACAATGTATTGTAAAAAATAAATATATAGAAACAAAAATACATATACCTAAATGCAATTTTTTTTATAAATTATTATTGTAAATTGACAAGAAAATATTAATTGAATAATTGATCCAAAGTTTGACTTTAAAGACATTTAAAAAGTTACAAAATATGTTTTTCTTTTGAACTACTTTCTAATCATTGCAGTAGGTGATTGTCTTCAGAAACATTTTTTGTTGTTGTGCTGAATGAAAGTCTCTTCACATTCCAATAGAACTGATTAAAGTAAACAATCTAAATATATTTATATGTATTTTTAGTAGTGGGCCGTTATTGGCGTTAATGTGCTGCGTTAACGCGAGATACTTATCGCAAAATAAAAAAATGTCGTCGTTAATCTATTCTCAAAGTTGGGTTGGGTGCTGGGTCTATTATACGCAAGCAATGATGACTTTCACCTTGATATTTTAGCGCGGATGTACACCTGACCGATGAGTCGTCTGACAAAAAAAGTGTCCTTCTGAATCAAATCAGCTGGATGCCTGACTTTAACTGCAGTTCGGCAGTTTCACTTTAACTCATGAACATTTCATTCATGACCCTGTGACAAACTGGGGTATTAGACGCAAATAAGGAGTAAGGACTGGTGAGATTGTTATGGAATTTAGTAACGCACGCCAAATGGAAAGTAAAAAAACTTTCATGTTTAGCAATGCGTGTATGTTGTCATTTACTGACAGCCGCGTGTGTGGATCTTGTCGGAAAATATGGCGAAAAGTCCTACATGACGGTGTTTACTGATTGCGGTGTTTACTTCAATAATGCCACTAATATATGCATCCTCCACATCTTAATTCCATTTATGTTTAGTTCAGCTTTGACTTTAGTTGGATTAAGGTCATAAAAAAATTATAATACATAATAAAAAAAATTTGCTGTTTCGAGCTTATGTAGGCCTACAGTTCAAAATTCATGGTTAACTGAATAAACAGTTAGTAAACACAAGTACATCTTATTGAACATCATTTTTTATCACCAATTATCGTAGTAGAACAGTTTCTCAAGCAGTTTGTGATGCATTTTGGAAACAGGAGATGAGCCACTGGTCTAATGCGCCACCTGGCTTGAGAAACCCGTTCTTAAAGACTTGTTATTTGGGTAGCACACATATTATGAATGCCTTTGGCAGAATTCAAATGAGCCATTTTAATCTAGATTAATTCCAAGATTAAGATAGATTAAAAAAATAATCTATGCTCACCTATAGTATTTTTATATTCTGGATAAAATTCGACAGGCCAACAATTTCCATAATTCTGATAAGTAGCTTGAACTGTCTGTCAACAAATGTAGATTTGTACATCTGCTTATCTTTGTTCACGTAGATCCAACGTTTGCACGTTTGTACTTGCTTTATACTTTGAATATTCTGTCTAAAATAGCATGTAAGTATGGCTTAGTAATAAGTGTAATTCCTGCATGCTGCCAGCCAAGCACCAAGCATACAGTAGTCGCTTTAGGACAATGCGTGAGACCAGCGATCCTTGCATGCATGAAATATTGCACAATATGACAAGTTTTGCTTGCTACACAACTGAAAACCTGCTAGACATAATACAGTTTTTCCCTTCAGAATTGCAGTATTATAAAGCACTAAGTTTTCTAACTGCCAAATGACATAATCTAGTGGGTTGTCTACTGTCATCTTTAAGGTGTGAGTTCATGATTTCAGGTGGCGTGGCTTTGGTAAGCAGAAGAGAGACTGTGTTTTCAAAGATATTATGCTAAACGGTTAGCATTTTGGCAAATCACTACTGTACCTTTAAGTAATCCTAACAACAAACAAACAAACAAAACTGTATATACTTGACCATAAGTTCTAGTAAAATATAAAAGCTAAACTACAAGAAAAGAGACCCACTTCCTCTGGTTGTCCGTGAGGGTGATTCCCTGTGCAGACACTTTAAAGTGAACGACAGTGGATGTTGGTGGAGGATCCTTATTGAAGGTGACTGTGGTGGCCTTCTGAACCCCCTGAACTCCTGTCAGAGACTCCAGATCCACACTGCCCAGGAACCACACGTTACATGCTGGGCAACACACGCATACGTTAACACATGGATCACTCCCGTACATTAACAAAATTCAACACTGATATTCGGGTACCTGCTCCCTGCTTCAGTAGCTCTGCTGCAGAGTTTGTAGACGTCTGTGTTGGAGACTCATTGAACTCCTCGAGAGGGTCTGAAAGAAAGACTTCAGTTAGTACAGAAGTACATTTGATGTCTGAGCTAAACTGAACTGAACTTAAACACTGAAAACTAAACTGACACGGTTTCAATTCACTATAAACTTCCATGTAAAGCTGCTTCGACACAATCTACATTGTATTAGCGCTATACAAATAAAGATTAACTGAATTGAATTGAATTTGATTTATCTGCTTGTTAAATCGTGACGCATGGAATACTGTTTCCAGGTCCAAGCCCCTTTTAATTTAAATTGAGAAACTATTAGTTTATGACCACTTTTTAATTATATCACACATAGTAGTGAATTTTATATAAAATCATGGTGTAGTGAGCCTCAGCGATCCTGCAGGTGGGCCGCGAGATAGCTTACAATTAAATGAATTATTGTACTATAACTATTTGATATCATTATTAAATATGTTTTATATAAAAATAATTGGCGTAATGGCATTTCTCGTTTTCTGTTATTGATTACTTCGGACTGGGTGCAAAAAGAGCCTCACTGTAAAATACAGACTTAACCATGGCTGCACTTCCGACCACTGCACGTCAAATAGGACTACATGCTCAGCTGTACGGGCGCAATATTGTTATTTGTTATGAGCCGCAGATTCAGTTCAAACTCAGTAAAGGCGAACTTCTTTGACGATGATGTGTACAGTGTTAGATTTTACATTTAGCAAACATTTGCGCTGAACACGCAGTGAATGCAACGCATCGAGATTCGACCACCTTCTCTGAAAACACTGGATTGATCTCGGCTGGCAGATCAACATTCCCCACATGCATTGATCGCTGTCATCGATGTCATTTCACTCTTCAGCAGTTTGCCATTCCTGCAGTCACAAAAGCTCCTTGTCATCTGACAGCGGAAAGCCTTGAGTGATTGACAGCTAATATGAACCAATATAGCAGCAGGGAAGACCGATTCAGCATGTTTTTAGAAAAAAATCAAAACAGGTCGCACTACAACCATTATATGCAGTCGCACAAATGCTCCCAAATATATTATGAGGTCGCATAGGTTAAATTTCGGGCGCATATGCGAACAAAATGGTAGCAATTTCGAGCCCTGATGACTCACTCTCATGTCATTCCTAACCCCTAAGATCTTCATTTAACTTCAGTACACAATGAAGATATTTAGATTAAATCAGAGAGCTCTCTCATCGTCCATCAAGAACAATGGTCCCAACACTTTACAGTTCAAAAAAATAACCTAAAAAGTTTCAAAACATTCAATTCCACTTCAGTGGTTCAACTGTAATCCTATAAAATACAAGAACACTTTTGTGCAGCAAACAGAAGTAAATACAATTTAGTTTGTCTATGTCCTCCTCCCTGCATCAGGTCAGGTCATTACTGCACAAAACTAGTAACATTTTTGTACTAAACTGGTATGAATTAATATGAATTAGCCACTAAACTGACAAAATGTACATGAGTTATGTTTCCTCATAAGATCAGGCTGGCAAAACGCAAGCATCATATTGTCTGTATTAAATGCATATACTGATCTGATGCAGAATACGTGAGCAAACAAAGGTGTTTTTACAGTTTTTATTAAATGCATATACTGATCTGATGCAGAATACGTGAGCAAACAAAGGTGTTTTTACAGTTTTTCTTTGCCACACAAAAGTCTACTTTGAGTATCATGTGATTACATTTGTGAATACATTTGAGCCACTGAAGTCACATGAATGTTTTGACAATCTTCATTGTTTCCTTTTCCAAACTGTTGATGTCATTATAGGATGAGACAGAGCTCCCTGATTTCATCTAAAATATTTTAATTTGTGTTCTGAAAATGAACGAATATCTTAAGGGGTTGGAATGACATGAGAGTGAGAAATTAATAACCAAATTTTTGTTTTGGGTGAACTAATCCTTGAATAAGTGATTCAGTGAATCATTTATTTAACTGACTCATAAAAACAAATCATTTAGTGAGTTGATGTTTTTATGAATAAATAAATCATTTTCTCAAATTATGTGTTCAAAAACAAATCTGCCGGTTTGCTAATGTTCTGCTCTGACCTTCACTGGCACAGTGACAAAATAGACAATATCATTCTCTTGATTATTGAACCGTTGTGTTAAATATATAAGAAAATGTCATTATTGTAATATATATATTAAAGGGACTAAGCCAAAAAGAAAATGAATGAATGAATAATAATATATATATATATATATATATTATACTATACCCATATCACAAGAATATAAAACACTAATTAATAAAAGGATATTTTGGTTTGCAGAACTTGAATTTTATGGTCAATATAACAATGTCTTATTCATGCAGGGAATGCTTTTTGACTCTCAAGACGTGTTTAAGTGAATGACATACTCCAAAATGTCAGCTTAGATATTGTTAAAACAACAATTATGATATTATCATAGATTATAAAAACCACACACCCTTAGCTACTGTAGAAGCAGCAGACACATGCACATGCACGGGCGCACACACACACACACACACACACACACACACACACACACACACACAGAGAAATCAATACATACCTCTGCTTGGGATGATGAGTCTGCAGGGTAAAGCCAAAGGTGTGATTGAATGCTGACACACCAACGCTGTCAAACTTCCTGTACATGCAGGAAACACAATAGGTTTGTTAAATGTGTCAACAATATTTTCCAAACAACAGCAAAACATGGTTGTTGGAATTTGGCTATTCAAAAAGACTTAAATGACTGTTCAAACGTTTAAAGACAGTGAGAATTTGAAATTGTTTTAAAAAGAGGCTTCTCATGTTCACCCATGTATATGATCAAAAATACAGGAAAAAAACATCAACATTTCTATATAATTGTACAGTTTGAAACAAGTTCATTTTTATATGAACGTAATTTTATTTCTGTGATGAAAAGGCTTAATTTCCAGGATCATTACTTCAGTATACAACATCACAAGATCCATCAGAAATCATTAGAATGTGAGGATTTGCTAAATACATTTTTTATCATTATAATCCCTGTTGAAAATGTACTGCTGGGGAAGGTGAATTTAAAAATATATATATATATATTTTAAGAGAACAGCATTTTTTTGAAAAAAAAAAAAAAGAAATAGAATGAAATGGTTGAAATTTAGTTTAAATAGAATAGAATAAGTGTTATCCTGAATGTCTTTTCAATGGCTTTTTATCAACTCAACACATCTTTGCTGAATAAAAGTATTCACTTTCTACTCTTTCCTACAAAATTCCTCAGAAGGAAAACAAAAATGAGAATGATGTTCCTGATTCCAGCCACTAGAGGGCGATGTAGACCATTCAAATAAAGTGGATTTTTTTTTTTTTTCGCCCTCATTAACATTCATACAGACAATAACAGACACTTACCAAAATAGGGTTCATTAGGACAGCCTTTTAACCGCACTCCTTTCGGTGTGCACTCGATCAGGAAATGCCTCACAAGCTCATTGGACAGATCGCCCACTGTGAACATACAAAGGAAATGACTTTGTATGTAAAAATAACTTAACTATCAAAGCAATTGCCACATAAATAGAATGAAGAGATGGTGTCCAAATGTGAAAACAACCACTTTAAATGAAATATATTCCTATTCCAAAAAAAAAACACTTATTTTTACTTGCTGCTTCTATAGTTTTAGAAAATAGATTAATGTTTTCTTCAACTGTCCTCAGATTTCCAAATAATCTCTACAAACTAGAGACTATAGTAGTCAGCAAAATAACTTCATAGTTCTATACTGTAGTCTTTAATATTTATGTCTTTTTTTTATTTCTCCTCTGAATTTTTTTTTTAAATGACTAATTTTTTCTTAAAAACCTGCTTATGTTAAGTTAATTGGTGAGCATTTTGCATACTCTCCAGCTGTTACATCATATATTGCCACATAAAATGCTAAAATGTACATCACAAGCTTGTGCTTCAGCCGAGCTGATACATTTTTATATCATGAGAGCATACTTTGAAAAATTGCACTGTAAATGAATCAAAAGAATTGCTTGATGTTCAACATAGACAACAAAAATCTCAGTGCACAAAATCTTACACATTCTTTTATTTGTTCTAAAATGCTTGAGCCAAACTCTGAGAGGAAGATCCCAGGTTGCAAAGAATTCTGGCCCAGATTTGGCATAAAGCTGGAACAGCAGGTGTTTGTTTGGCACTGGCATACAGCATTAGGGCCAAGTATGGCCCGGGTTTGGTAGAGGTGGCACCTTCTTTAAGGCGGCACATAAGACTTGGGCCAGATATTAAATGCAGTATTTGGATCAGATGTTCAAAATTTATATGTGGGCCATGCAAGTTTAGCCTAAAATGACCCACTTTTAAAATACATTTAAGATTATTTTTGAGTAAAGAAATTCTACCAGTTAGGTAATTTTGAGAAAAAGCATGCCCATAGTGCAGCTGAAGCACAATGCTTCATGGGTTTATCAAATTCATTGCAGCCGTGACACACCAACATATTTGGCCCAGTTCAGGCTGAGTTATGGGTTATTAACTTGGCTGAGACTTGGCCCAGATATGGCCTATGTTTGGCCCTTGTATGGAAGCCAGACTTAGTCAAGGTTATGTACCGTAATTCACTGCGGCATGTGGACCAAGCAAAAGCTGATTGTGTGGGCCAGATCTGGGCCAGAGAAATTTTGTTATGTGGGATGGCATTAAAGCATTTGTAATCTCATGTGTCATTTACATATGGGGCCAGATCAGTCTCAAAAATAATACATTTACAAAATAAAACTGGTAAATACACAAACCCAATTTGTAAATTAAAAACAGTTCAAATATAAAAAAATGTAAATTCAAAAAACAATTTGTAAATACACAAATCAATTTCGTAAATTTAAAACAATTGCTAAATATGAAAATCCAAAACACACGCACGCACGCACGCACGCACGCACGCACGCACGCACGCACGCACGCACACACACACACACACACAGTTGAAGTCAGAATTATTAGCCACCCTGTTTATTTTTTTCCCCAATTTCTGTTTAATGGGAAGAAGATTTTTTCAACACATTTCTAAGCATAAAACATTTCTTATAACTGATTTATTTTATCTTTGCCATGATGACAGTAAATAATATTTGACTAGATATTTTTCAAGGCACTTTTACACAGCTTAAAGTGACATTTAAAGGCTTAACTAGGTTCATTAGTTTAACTAGGCAGGTTAGGGTAATTAGGCAAGTTATTGTATAATGATGGTTTGTTCTCTATCTGAAAAAAAATGCTTTATGGGGCTAATAATTTTGACCTTAAAATGGCTTAAAACAATTAAAAACTGCTTTTGTTAAAACAATAAAATAAAAAAATATGACTTTTTCAGAAAGAAAATTCTGAATTTCCTTGCTCTGTTAAACATCATTTGGGAAATATTTAAAAAAGAAAAAAAATCAACTGTACATACATATACACACACATATATATATATATATATATATATATATATATATATATATATATACATACACATATATATACATATACACACACACAGTTGAAGTCAGAATTATTAGCCCCCCTTTGAATTTTTTTTTCTTTTTTTTGTGTGTGTGTAACTGTTAATTGTCCTGTGCATGTATGAGTTTTATTTTCGCAAATGTATTATTTTTGAGACTGATCTGGCTCTGTATGTACATGACTCTGCAATTATTATATTAAGTAGACAAGAAAGCTACAGTGGTTTCCCTGGTTGCTGTAGCTTCTTTTTTTTTGTTGATAATTTGAACACATTTTCAAGGATTTAAAGGGCACCTATTTCACCCCCTTTTTTAAGATGTAATATTAATATTATGGTTCTTCTGAGTGTGCCAGTTTAGGTTCAGTTCAAAACACAATTCAGATTTTTTATTATGATGTGTTAAAATGTGTCATTATGGGGGCGTGTACACAGTTCGTTGTTTTAGGGGCGTGTTGCTTCACATGAAAATTAGTTTGGACTTTCCGCCCAACTTAACAAAGGTGCGGAGCCAAGAGCTCCCCCACTTTGTGTATGGCAACAGACAGGCAGACAGAGAGAAGCAACATGAGTGAAAGGGACCAGCATTCAGCTGTACATGTACGACTCGGACACAGACCAAGCAGAGACTACAAAATCATTTGTGGCTTTGTATAGTTTTACAGCCAACTGTGTGCTAGTTTAAAGCTCCGAGCTTGTAGCCTACAGCGAGACTAATAACCAAGCACACTGAATTAACTTTGACTGAAGGGCATCACACCGGATGCACTGCGACACGGCGGGTGCATGACAGTTGAAAGTAACGCACACTTGCGGCGCTGGTGTGTGTCACCTGATTTAAACTTATGTTTAGAATTCAGAAATGCATGCCGCTGCGTGGCGCGACGCTGCGTGTCGCAGAGCGGCGCTTCTGGTGTACGACCTGCTTAAGGCTATAACTAAAGGGCATCATACACCGGATGTGCCGCTCAGAGCCACGATGCGGCACACCAGACGCGCACATTTGCATGTTATTTAAAATGAAACTATTCAGATAATGCTCTGTGGCGCGGCAGAAATATGAAGTGTCCTGAACAGGGCCAGCGCGTCCATAGAGGGGACCTAGGCGGCAGAATAGTGAGTGAACGAGAGGCGCACGTGAGGCAACGTGCTCGCACTTTCCAGCTGCACCTAGTTAAGATGACAGGGAGCTTCTGTGACCGCGAGAAATGCAAACCGCTGAAGTTTAAGGAAGACACAATGAAAAGTACACATGTATCCAAACCCTCCAAAACTCACAAACACTGGCGGTGAGGAGAGCGATAACTTGGTGAATGTTGAGCCCAATGAACCTTACATCTAAAAATAGAGCAAGGGTGTTTCTTTGGTGACGTCGCTTTGACTCACGCTGAAAATGGCGGACGTGAAAACAAACTGAGCATATGGTAATGCGCACCTGTCAATCAATATTGGTGGGTGGGGGGGTGCACTCCTACTTCAAGTTGCGGTCGATCTCAAAACTGCTCCAATTGGTCCACCACTTTTATGTTGTTAAATTAAAAAAAAAAAGAACTGAGCCTGTTTATATCCCCCCAATATGACGCTCAATACACTATACCTACACATATATCTGTCCAAAAAGCTTAAAAAGTAGATTTTTCATTATAGGTGCTTTAATTTTCTTTCAAAAAAATTTGACAAAAATGGTGCTTTATTTGCATAATGTATATGTGATGATCCAACAGTTTCATTTTATAACTTTAATGGAAACAGCTACTGACGCTTAAAAAATTGTTACCTGTTAAACTGTTTTTGTTGCTGTGTCTTTAAATGATTTCTTCATACATGGAATGAAAATAAATTGTGTTTGTGTGTCCATTTACTGTAACTACTACTCTAAAAGCCTCTACCTAAACCTTTACCTTTCAGGTTCTGTATAGTGATGGATCCAAGCAGAACCTTTAACATCAGTAGAACTTTCCAATTGCACAAACAGTCATGTGCAGTGGAATTTATATTTAGATTGTTAAAATATTCTATTCTCTGAAAAGTTATTTATAGAACTCTAAGTATGTTTATCTACCCTACCATCTGTTAATAATAGTCAGAAATGATCAGAAGTGTTGTTATAGGGGTTTTTTGTGTGTTTTGTTTTTTGATGAGATGTTTCAAAAAGACTTCCTACATTTTACCCCAATCATCAGTTCTTCTGGTGTTAAGGAACAATAGTATGCATCCTACTTCCTTTTAAAACCCTCATCCTGGCAAAGCAGGCCAAGTTTCTGAACGCCAAACAGGCATATTTGATGTTAACAATAGACCAATAACAATACAAGTGTTTATGAAGTACAATGAACTCTTATCTCTAAAGATAATGAAAAAAGGAACTCCACATGATACAGAAAAAACTGATAAAGTAACAGCATAACCTGTGAAACCCCATGAAGAGCTGTGAATCAGATGGAGACGAACCATGTGTGTTGCACTTTTGTGTGTGTGTTGCATTTGTGTGTGCCTCCCTTCCTTCCTCTGATTAAGAGACATGCAGTGTTTACGGAGGGCCTCTGGATATGAACGCTCCAGCTGTGCTCACACTCATTCAGCTGTTCCTCACACAATAGTGTTGGGATGTCCTGCTTTCCAAGGTCCTAATGTCCGTCAAATATGTCACCATAGTTGCTCTGTACTATACATACAGTCCCCTTTTCTACCTGGTATTAACATACATTTACAGTGATTTGACCACAAATATTTGAATATGAAACTTGGGCTCAATATGTTTTACACACACACACACACACACACACACACACACACACACACACACACA
>CAIGQZ010033212.1:819485-837130 GCA_903798205.1 Danio tinwini
AAACCAGAAAATTTACTTCAATATTATTTTTGTTTTTATTTACACCGGGTACTTGTTCAATTTTATAAGTTTCATAAGTTTATGGGCAGGTCATATGTAAGGATTTTTAACAATGGGCCAGGTGTGACCACTTCACATTATTTTCCAATAATTCAACAGCCTGCTATTCGTTATGCTATGATTATCACACCTAAAGACGTTATTTAGATTTCGTTTTTCAGTTTTAGGTCTTCAAACTGCTCCTGTGTATAGTGATATTTTAATAATATTTAGTTTTGATTGAAAGTTATAGGCTGTGAAATTACTGAAGTCATTTGGCATAGTGACATGGCACTGTAATGCCTGGAACTACTTGAGCTGTGAGTCTTAATCGAAAAATAACTGCACATTTCAGAATCAGTCGATCAGCATAAAGCAATCAACAGTTTGTCCAATCAGTGAGTCACCGTTCAGCTTGAGTTGTCTTAAGAAATTCATGTGCAGGATTTTCATACCTTTCCTGCTTGTCTGTAGAACAGAGGGAGGGGGTGTGGCCACCTTCATGGCCAATCCGTACGCTCCTCTGAATGAGTGACTGTCCCTAATGATGAAGGAGCCAGGCTCTTTATCCTTCAGAACGGAAATAGCTACGAGAATATAAAAGAAACAACACTGATGCATTAGGTTATCACTTTAATTACACAAATAGATGTGATGAACAGGGTTGCCAGGTCTGCATAACAAAACCCACCCAACTGCTGTGGCCCAATCATGTTATGTATATCGCTGTGGGCCAAATTTTGTTTGAAATGTAGAAACATTGTAAAAGTAGTTAAATTCCATTGGAAATCTGCAGACTTGGCAACACTGGTGATGGAAGCTACTTTGAGATCCACATTAAGATAACAATTTACAAATTCTTTAACAAAATGTACAGTGACAAGCAGCACTTCACTAAATAATACTTTGTTTTACAAAATGAGTCAAATAATTATTATTTTATTCATTTTTCAAAAACACTACAAGATTTGGAATTTGGTTACAAAAGTTATGTAATGCAGCACTGGAATGAGGGCGTTCAGTCAAAAGAACTATTTTTTAAGCTGCTTAATGTACAGTAAACAAAGCATCTGACCAAACTGATTTTCTAAAAGTAATTTTTATTGCTTAATATGACAGCTAAACCACTATGGCTGGCTACAAAACTGACTAAAAAAGGAGCTGTGAGAGAAAGAAGTAACTTTCTGTAGTAATATTGAATTATTCTGTAAATATTCAGTGGACAAATATAACTAATACTTTAAAATATTTTATATTATAGTCTATAATATTTTTGTCTAAAGAAAAGAAAAGCTTTTATACAGCAAGAACACAATAAAAAAATAATAAAACATGACAGCGTAGACATTCACAGTGTTATAAAACATTTTTATTTCCTGTTCTTGGCCTATTGTTGAAAACTTTGGGGTATGTATCTTTAAAAAAATACTTTTTCATGAACAAGGACACGTCAAATTAATCAAAATAATGTCCCCTCATGTCTCTACAATGATCTGCTTCTGAGATATGACTTATTCAAGCAGTTGAATGGTTTCCGCTACATTCATTCTTCCATGGTGGGGCGACACACTAAAATTCATTACCACCACGGCTACATTACAGCTTCTCATTTAAAACATTCAGTCGTCATTGAGTTTTTTTTAATAGCAGGTTATAATTGCACCAAAACATATTAAAATGTAAGTAAATTATAATAAAGCAAACTTTTCTGTAATCGTAGTAGTTGTGAGCTGTGAGTTATTTGTTTAACCCTTTAAGGTTACATGCTGATTCAGCAAACACGACGTAGCTTTTTTCCCTAATTATACTTTATTTATAGATAAAGGTCTATGGTTCTGCATACAATGACTTTATCTTGCTGAAGTTTATAGCCGTTTCACTTCAGGACGCATCAATGCCATTCTGTAGGTCTATTGGAGACATTCATAAATATTCCTAGCAAATCTAATAAATGTTGGAGACATCCTCTTTACATAAACGCACTAAATCACACTTCAGCAGCGTTTATTTGAGAGTGCACAAAAAAATATTTGCTGGAGCAGCGTATATTTGAGGGCGTGCAAAAAGTTGTGCATAAACAGAGGAAATTGGCACACAAGCAAAGAGATTCGCATGCTCGTATTACATGAATGCGATCTCTACTTGTAATACTGAGCTACGATATATTGTACCAAAATATATTGTGACAATTGATATTATTGTCATTAAGACCATTTCATGCCACTCATTATATAATGCCAGAATGACAATATAATTTTACAATGCAAGTACACTCTTTCAAAAAATACATATTTTATTCTTGAGAATATTTCATTTAATTATAGTCATTTTAACAATTCAATAATTAGGCATTAGAATCAGAATGTGAAAACTCATATCCTAAATGAATAATAATTAGTGTTAACAAAAAAGTGCATGTTGAAAAGTAATATATCTGCTACCAGATCTATTTTCAGTTGTCAGACATCCACATGAAAATATACTATAGTAATTTATAGTAAATACTATAGTATTTTTAACCATACTGACACCTCCAGTAGAGGTAGAGATGTTGCACAATCAGTTAAAATGTTGCTAGAATTGTTTTTATGTATGGGCGATATATATTGCATCACTAAAAATAATTGATTTGATGTCCATGTGTTGTGCGATAAGTCGATATATTGATTATTGTGACAGGCCTACTGCCACCACAGCTGAAAAAAATCCTAGAGGAAACACTGCAGTTGTATGGTTACTAGTGTGTGACTATCCAGTTTGTTGATTGATAAAATCTGCATGAAACAGAAGATACTGAGACTTTATTACTCTATTACTAATATTTCAGTATGTTGACAGACTTCCAACTAAAACAGAATATTGAGCAGGGGGCAGGGCTTTCTTTTTGCACATCATTCCCTCATAGTAAACTAATGGTGAGAGGGGCATGGTTAAGAATGTTGTGGCTGAAGCAGTCAAACTCATTTCAACAGAGAAGGACCAAACGTGAAAGCAAATGGTCAGACTTTGATTGGATTACCAAAACAAACAAGTTTTTTTATTCAGTGGATTAATGTGCATGGATTAATTCTTTACCTAAAGAATAACAACGTGCACTAGCAAAATAAACACTGTAAATTTTGATTTCACATGGACTTTAAGATATGCAATTGCCAGTATGAATGAAAAGAGCTCAAACTACTGTAGAAAAACAATAGAAATTGCTTTTCTAAAATGTTCTGGTTCTGAGGCATGTTAATGTTGTTAGATGGTTGCTGCTAGTGTGCTTTAAAATGCGCAATAGGAGATATTTCAAAACTACTTGCCCCTTTGATTCTAAAGTAGATTAAATGGAAGAAGCTCTTATGTTTTATATTTTGTAATCTATATTTTTGACGCTATTTTTCATCAAATAAACACAGCCGGGTCATCACATAACCAAATCAAGTCTACTGAGCATGTAATATTGTTACCTTGCTCTCTCGAAATATCCGGCTTGTACCAGAACTTTGAAGTATCCTGAACAAACTTCACATTTTCAGGTTTACTGGCCATGAAATCTGCAAACCAAAACAATATCAGATTATATGCCATAGTGAACCCGACAGTGCGAATGCGCTTGCAGACAAACACTTAGCTACCTGGACTCGGTGTGGATCTGGAGGGTGAGGTGTTGTGACTGGCGTAGGATGTGCTCACGGCGCTCCTGCTGAGCGGAAAGCTCAACATGGTCTCTGATCCGTCCGTCCCGCGTCTCTTCAGGGGCAAAAGCGGAGGCTGAGCCACATCCAGACCCAGAGCCTCCAAACCCTCCACTGCCTCCAGCAGGCTGCTCTCCAGGCTCCCCATGTCCAGAGCGGAGGATAGGCTGCGAGGGGCTCCGCGAGGGGAACTGTGGGAATTCGGGGCTGAGAGGGTGAGCGGTGGGGAGGGCTGAGGTGTGTAGTGACTTAACGGGGTACTAGATCCACCCTCTAACCAGGAATGAGCTGGAGTGGGGCTGTACAAACAAGAGAAAACAGTACAGGGTTATTCAATATATCCTGCTCACAGACAAACACACACCCGACCAGTGTGTTTACACTTTGTTAAATATAGACAAGATACACAATAGACCACACATGCTGCCCTGTTGTTACTGAAATGCAGGAATTTACGTGGCTGTTAGAAATGTAGTAAGAACATTCTGGTTGAAACTGGGGATGTTACACAGATGAGATTATAAAATTGATGAGATATAGAAACACATGGAGAAGGGAATAGAAAGATACCATTTTATTAAACTCATGATTTACAAAAATAAACGCACAACCATAATGTAATCCATAAAGCAATGTGACCAAACAAAGAATGACAGGACCAGAGGAACCTAAAAAGACAGACTGATTAACTGAATGACAGACAAGAGGAACTGATAATGAGCTAAAAGACTACAGGAAAGAGAACAAAAGAAAAACTAAACAGAACCAAAAGTTCTTTCATTCTTTCAATCTGTCTGTCTGTCTGTCTCTGTTTATAATAGTAATTTTTTAAACAATAAGATTATAATGTTGTTAGCAAATTTAAAGTCTCTTATGCTCATCAAGGCTTTAAACTGATATTTCCTACTCAGTTACATGATCCATTATTTTAGATATACATTTCATATAATATAATATAATTAATATTATTATTGAAAAATGCAATATAAATACCAATATCACATTATTACTAATATTTTGCTACAATTTAAAACAACAGTTCCTTTCTTGAATACATAAACAATACTTAAATATTTTACACGCACAGTATAAAAAATGAATTTGCTAGGGATTACTTTAAAGGTGCGTATGTAAGTTTGACCCCCAGTGATTGAACTAGGTATTGCATTCCTTTGTTCTAACCAACACCTGAAACATATATTTTAGAAACAATTTATTTTTCTTGCAGCTGAACAACAGGATAAACTGATAATGATCTCAGGTAAACCTCATGTGCTTTCTTCAGTGTTAAATGCTA
The DNA here is from genome assembly GCA_903798205.1 of Danio tinwini. NCBI lineage: Eukaryota > Metazoa > Chordata > Actinopteri > Cypriniformes > Danionidae > Danio > Danio tinwini. The sequence continues at coordinate 824,502 of CAIGQZ010033212.1, forward strand.
ATAATGCGAGTTTAAATGCTATATTACATGACAATTATTGCAATATACTGAAAGCAGCAGCAGATAGTTCACCTCAGATCTTGAAAATTTAAAAAAAAATGTTTGAAATTGAACTTTAGAACTGTGACTCAGTGCAATCTGAATCCGTGATTCAGCATCTACATTTAATAATGTTAAAGAGGTTTAATATGTATTCATTAGATTATAAACCATACAATTTTGTTGAAGTGCAATAAGTGCACTATTTTGTGCTCCTGAATGGCTGTATTTAAATTTCTGTCATGTTTCGTCTGGTACAAACGGCCAAATTGCTTATCACTACAAAACTTGTCATGTAGTGTGTTGTTAGGACACGGGGTTACAATGTAACTTGCTCACCTAATGTTTATTATTGTTATATTTATATGATTTGCTCATTAATAACCACCTTATGTGGAACTCTACAACTGCGTCTCATTTCGGAGTCTGCTACTGTCCACCAAAGGTCGCATTTCGGTCACAGATGCAAGCTTTGAGAGCCTTCCTGACTGAATTAATGAAATATGCAGTTTTTCACTGAAATATAATTGGTTAAACTGGCATTGGGCAGGTTAAATGACCAAAACAAAAACAGACGTTGCTGCACGTAACCTGACTTTAGCATTGTTTTCATTAGCATGTTTCTTAAAAATCTGCAAACATGTTATTATTATTAGCTTTATAATATATACATAAAGCTGGTAAACGTTCCAAGATTAACTGTTGGTGAATATTGCACTAATTGTGTCATGAACAAAAACAATTTAATATCAATTTAATATCCAATTTAACAATTTAATCGTCCAATAACTAAAACTCTGTATCTTCTCTGCATCTCAATTGGCTTTTATTATTACTGACTGACAGATGCTACCTGTCCGCATTGACCAATGGGCTGGGGGTAGAGATCGAGTGCATTGATCCAAACATCCTCTGGCAGGAGGCAGGACTTCCTGTGACATCAGAATGGAAGATCTCTCCGTCAGATGACATAGATGTGTGTGTCATGCTGTCTGTGAATCCTCTCGACTCTGCCAGAGAACACACAAAAAGAGATTTTAAGAGTTGAACACACACACACACACACACACACACGTTGGACAAATTTCTTCAGAAAGCTTTCATTAAGTATGAGCAATGTATTGTTGAACGCCCCCAAAATATTTGAAGGCCTGTGCTGTGCAACCTGCAACCAGCAGCCAAATCCAGGTAATAAATCAAGTGGTATTATTGGATCAGGCGTTGTATGGGAGTTGGGCTTGTGGCTTTGGCTAAAGCCCATACACACGCATTCTTCAGATTGCACACATAACAAACCACAGGGGAGAGACTGCAGGAATTTCTCTCTGTTTGTCTCCTGCTCCCTCCCTTTCTGTCTGCAAACTGATGAATTTAATCTCATCAATTATGTGGCGTATCCTCTTCGACCCTTTGAAAAACGTACCTGCTATCATTATATACACACACACGAGAAAAATAACTAAAATAGCTTTAAGGAGCAATTAGAAGCATATAATAAAGAGGAAAATAATGGTGGTGCATAATGAGACAACTTAAGAGCATTTAGTGTTGATGACTTTCATCTATGTGCATTTTCATCCTGTACATTCATATTTCTTTCCCACTGAAATAATTAAGATTTTTTTATAACAGGTGTTCAGTTAAGATTGCAAATGTTATAGTTTAGGAAGAATCCATTAGAAATGTAATTTAATGTTTGTATTATTTTCCTCCCCAGTAAAATTGTATTCAGGTATTTATCGGGTGTCGTGTCTCCAAAAGTGACATTTCATATATTCATATCCCATTGAAATATATTCATAAATTGTTTGCTGTCATAAAACAGTGTTTTCTAAATGGTTTGTGATAATATTATATAAGTAGGGCTGTGCAATATTGCATAATAAATTATCAAGATATCATGTTTCATATCATTCAGTATCAATAATTATTTAATATTTTTTAACAATACATTTAGGAATATTGGGATTTTTTTTACCCCTTTATTTTAATTTACCAACATTACTAAGGTAAATAGTTTAAAAAAGGTAAACAAAAATCTCATCTCTGATGTCTTATAATAAAATAAACACATTAAAGAAACTCTTAAACTTGATAAAATGTTACAAAGTGTGTGCAATGGTAAAGTGTAAACACTGAACAATCAAAGCAAACTTAAAGTTGTGAATAATAATGATACAGTAAACCTCAACCTCTGTAAACAAAACCCATTATGATAATCAAATCTGAGCTTTCTAGTAAAGGAATTATTACATAATTTTTCAAATACATATTGCAACATTACAAATTGTGAAGTTGGACGACTACATTACCTCCTATGCTAAAAAAAATCTTTCAGATGAGGAGCTAGTGGCTGGGATGCACAAGAAAAGACAACAAAAAGCCACTCTGACAACATACTTGCATCCTTTTTTATTTACAATCTCCTCACTGCTGCTATAAGGCACTCATTTTAGCATGTGTTATTCTGACCTGAAGTGGTGATGGCAAAACCCAAAACTCACGAGAAAAGTCTGTCTGTAACTAGGTGACCTTCAACTGTTTTCTTAGAGGAGGACAAACGAACCATTGCTGCAGTTCCGATACAAGTTTATGGAAAAAATGAAAAAGCACTGCAGTGTTTGGGTGTTTGTCTGAGGTAATTAGTCTGCCGTTATTACTGTAATGTGTATATTCCATACAAAATGTGAAGCAGATTGGTTAGTTCTAGTTACATGAATCGCGGTGCGCAGGCAGCATTCTAACAAGTTTAGATGTTTTTAAATAGGTGCGCCTAAAAAAATGAGAGCATGTTATGTGCGCACCAATTGCACACCATGCGTGCATTGCACCCTATTTGCGCCGCAAATCGCGCATCTTGATTGGAAATAACACTAACTTACTTTAAGCTTATTGGCATTGCTTCTAAGGCACACTCAGCAGCCACGTTTTAATAAAACTATAGTGCTTCATACTGAAACTTAATACCAACTTTTTTTTAATCATTATCGACAATGGTGTTCAGTCAATAAATGCTGATACCATTTTTATCGCTCAGCCCTACATACAATTTTTTTTTAAAATACAACTAAAAGTCTAAACAGGTTATTATTTATGAATAAAAAAGGTCAATCAATCAATCAATCCAGGGCAGATTTACTTTTCATTGCAAGCCTCAAAAAAACAACTATTTACTTACAAAAAACAAAAAACTATTAAAATTTTTCAAATTTGACATTTTTTTTAAATCTGTAAAAGAACATGAAAGCATGTTTCTGCTATCACAGACAAAAAGATAGTAGATAAGAACAACATTTTTAAAAGTCTATATTCAAGGTATGATGTCTAAAAATGCATGAAATTCTTGTTTTTGCATGTTTTACTGAGCTATAAACTGGGCTTTCAGGAAAAAAAATCTTACTGGATTTACATAACACTGGTCTTATATTTAATATATAGGTCTATGCAAATGTAGATACATCTTCAAAATGTAGATCTATTGGATCAAACGTTTGTTAAATGAAAATAACCAAAACTTATTAGTCCTTATTAAAGAAATGCGTTGGTCCCTGAGGTTAACTTGTTCTCATGAGAAAACTTAAAGTGCAAAACTTAAAGTCTGCAATTCCAACAGGGAAGCTATCTAGGCTGATTTTTTGAGTAATGCAATCTTAACCAATAGCCTTTAAGTAACCATCCATTTCATAATTACTGCTCCACTCCCTGTGAATGTGCCTTCCTTTACTAATCAAACATGCACTGCAGCATCTTCTTCAGCCCTGACCACACATTTAACCCAAATCACAACATCTGATGGGTTGTCAAGGGGACGCTGTCTTTGAAAATATAACCAAGAGTATAACCAAAACATAAACACACAAACAACATCTGCAGGCAGAAGAGTCAAAAATGTTTCCAAAAATAGAGGCTGTGACCCACCCTAAAAACCCTGCAACTCATTCCCAAGACACAGGAATCCCAAAATTGCTTCCCAGAGATCCATCTGGTCTGCCTTTTGGCTGATCAAAACAGCAGCACAGCTGGTGACCGGTGCATGTTGAGGATGCAGGTGGTCAACATGGGACGCTGTTTTACTGGTGTCCCACCAGGCATCTTAACTAGCTTGACCAGCAAGGCTTCCTTTTTAATCAACTTGACCTAAAAGACACATGCTGGGCTATCACTCTGGTTAACTTTTACTACTGAAGAGAGCAGTCACTGTCCACTATTTTGGCCCTGTTTACAATTATGCATTAAAGGGACAGTTCACCCAAAAAAGAAAATTGTGTCATCATTTACTCATTCTCCTCTTGCGCCAAACCGTTTTTTTTTTTTTTTAGGTTGAACACAAAAACTAGATAATATGTTGGAAAAAGCAGCCATTGATTTCCATTGTATTTTTTGTTCTTACTATTGATGTTAATGGCTGTATCCAACATTCTTCAAAATATCTAGTTTAAAACATAAAAATTAAAGACAATTATACTTTTGGGTCAACTATCATTGGTCAATTGGATCGTAAAGATGAGGAAGAGACATTCTTCTTTACATCTAGTGTGTTATTTTGTCACTTCTATCCACTTTTGACCACTTTCTTGATTTCTTTGAGAGAAAAGTCTATGGTGGACCAGTTCATGAATAGCCTTTTTCTTGTATTTCAATTTAATATTGCAAAATGTGTTCATTCAATTAGCTTATGACTGCAAAAGGAGACAACTGAAAACAATTCAGAGAACAGCAGCTTTTGTTTTAACCCTTATCGCTACAAAATTACACCAAACGCTGTTGGCTTGTGTTAGAATAAGTGCTTTTTTCCCCCTTCAAACCAAACTCACACTTCAGATGACAAAGTTTGTCTCATTTAGTGCAGTTATCCTGTATTATGAATTACTAGTTTAATTATAGGTGGTCTTTAAAGGCTGTTTGAATGCATTTAACTATAGAAGCTGGTAAAATGTAAAAGCTATATAAACTAATGCTTTGCCTTGACTACCTTGTTAAAAGTGGACAAGCTCAAAATAACTCAGGCCATGTTTACACCTGTATTTAGCATTGTCCACTTATGATCAGATTGACAGAAAAATGCAACTTAAGACCAGACAGTGTCTCAAAACTAGCACAAACCAGCCTGGTCTTGTGTGGAAGTTCATTTAGGTGAAAGAAAATAGATACAAATGGAGAAGAAAGGCATCCCAAGATGATTCTCCTGAAACATCACAAACAGATGTCAGGGTCACATGAGAATTGCACCATCCAATGGGCCAAGAGGTCAATGATCTGCTGAACTACTCTTCAAAGAGAAAAGGAAGATCTGGATGACCCTTCCAGACAGAAAAAAAGAGGTCTGAAGGTCTAACAGCCATTTATGGAGGTGCAGGGTTGTTTAAAAATCAGTTCTGTTTTAAAAATCATATTCTCCATTTGTTTCCAGAATATGTGATAACTTATGTCCTCTTATAATTATAACATTAAAGATGTACTCTTCTCGTCTTATTTTTGTATGGTTTTAAGAATAATTATGAAACATTTAGGGAAAGCATTTAATGTTATGTAACGGAGCAATACTACCATATGTATAAAAATATGCTAAAACTTTGACTAAATCATAACATCTGATTAAAAATATTGAAGGGATAGTTCACCCAGGAATTAAAATTTACTATTTATTTACCTTTAATTTTGAAGAAAGCAGAAAACCTGCAACCATTGACTTCCATAGTATTTATTTTCCCCACTATAGAAGTCAATTACAGCTTTTCAACTTTCTTCCTTTAACAGAAGAAAAAAAAAACTCAATGGTTTGGAAACACAAAGTTTTTTGGGGGATGGGGTGGGTGACTATGCCTTTAAATTAGTTTGAATTACAATTTTTTTTTAAACTTACTTTTTTTTCATAATTTACTCATTTATGTAATCTTAATAAAATCAAGTCACACAAAGCCTTAAAATGTTAATAAATAATCCATTTTAATATGTAATCAAGCAGTTAAACCTAAGGTTTTGAAGAGAGTTGATCACTTTATAAGATTATTTTATGATTTTTATTTTTTGTGTAGATTTTTTTTTTTAAATATTGCTCAGGAAACAAATATAAAAAATATGCCTGATGATAAAGGTTCATGAGACTAAATTTGAATGGTGTGAATTTAGGTCTCTGACCGATGTTTATATATAAATAAAAGCCAAAATTAAATCAGTTCAGCATATAAACTGATCATGTCTCTTCAGTAGACTTGAATTAAACTGTTTCTTTTTTTGGTCTCTTCATAAATATTTTTGCTGTTTTAAGGGTCTGAGTGAACAGACTTCCATGGAAGAAAGGAAATCTCTAATATTTGAATAAAAGTATCTTAACTTGCTTTTCACACATGAAGAAAAAACTTTTGAAAAAGATATAAAGGTGAGTAAATGATGGCAGAGTTGTTCAACAACAAAAACAATACAATAGCTGTCAAACTAACACTGAAATGTATTCATATTATAAATAAGCAAATACATTGGTGTATCAAACTGTTCAACATTAAAAAATGATCGTGCCCAACTGAGCCTGGTTTCTCTCTAGGTTTTTTTTAAATTCTTCACTTTCGCCAATTGTTGAAGTTTTTTCCTCGCCACTGGCTTGCATGGTTCAGGACCTGTAAAGTTGCGCATCAATGGAATTGCTCTTCAGTGTTTGGACTCTCAGTAGTGATTATTAAACCACACTGATCTGAGCTAAACTGAACTGAACTTAAACGCTGAAAACTGAACTGACACTGTTTCAATTCACTATAAACTTCCATGTGAAGCTGCTTTGACACAATCTACATTGTATAAGCGCTATACAAATAAAGATGAATTGAACTGAATTAAAGAGCTCCTATTATGGGTTTTTGAGAATGACCTTTCATGAAGTGTGTAAATCTGAAAGTGGACAGTGTTTAAAAATATTGATTCATTTATAAAAGAGTTGACTCCTAGTACTTTAAATGATTTGTTTTGATAACAAGTCTTTGGCCGTTTCGTTGTGACGTCGATACGAAACTTCGCCTAGTTGTTGCGCTCGCAAAAACCTCAGCATTATAGCCCAGCATTGTGCTCTTCGAGTGCTTCTGGAATCTACACACTTACAACAGAGAATTCGTCTGCCTTTTGTTAAAGGAAGTATCAGAAAAGAATATTGATGTAAGGGACTATGTCAGAACATGGAGTAGTGCATTGCGGATCAGTTCATCCATTTCACAAGTGTAAGTAAGTGGTTAAAATGGTTGCCTCCTTGCATTTTCTAGCTTGCAAATGATGTATTTAATTGTGTTTTGTTACTTGTAACCGCTTGTACTGTATGGTTAACTCTTTATATTCTCATATCGCGTCTAAAGCCACGTTGAAAACGCGACGCGTGGCGCTTTGTTAACAAATTTAATGCGTTTATGAGCCTGCGATCCTCTGCTGTTTGTCATTGCTATGGTCATAGTCAGCTGTTCTTACATACTTGCAGCAGTCAAGTTTCAAAATAAAACTGCACACACATACCTGCCAACATCTGTCCCTGAAAATCCGGGAGACCGGAGGGTTAGGTTCGGGGTGAGGTGTCTGAATAACAGTCAGGGCTGAAGCAAGCTGGACTGGCGCTCTAGGCGAATAGCGATCACACTGCCCTCAACCCGAAAGTGAAAAAGTGACCGGTTCGCGGTTGAAAGTGAAGACCGGGAGGAAGGGTGTAGGTGTCTCAGATGAAAGTGAGGACCGGGGGGAGGTGGTTCACGGATGCCACCCTCACTATGGACGCGTTGGCCCTGATAACACTGGTGAGAACCGGGTACTTTGTTCTATGGTGTTAGTAACTAATGTGAAGTTGTTTCTTTAATACACATTCTTTGTATTCTGTTTTTGAATGTTTCTGTTAAGGACTTTTATTTTGGTTTTGTGTCCTCTGAGGAGAAGGGTAATGTGTGTGTGTGTGTGTGTGTGTGTGTGTGTGTGTGTGTGTGCGTGTGAAGAGCAGGTAGAGTGTGACGGGCTAGGAGACTCGTGTCGATCTCCTCTCCAGTTCTTGGAGTTTTGCTCCAAAAAATAGTTAGTCGTCTGTATTTACATTCACCCACTGGCAGCCAAATTCCACTAATATGAAGCGTGTATGCACTCTGACTACTATATTGTTGATAAGCTGTGCTGGGCATTTCACTCTGTCTCGCGCTGAAGGCTGTCAGTGTCAACCAATCGCAACAGGCTGTCATCGGTCCAATCAGCGCAGATTAGCTTTGCGCTAAGGAGGGGTTTGGGAACAAATGAATCGCTGAACGATTCATATGGGAGTCGCTGGGATAATTAGGTAAAAATAAATGCATATTATAAGACCATGAAAGTGTTTTTTGACCTTGCATGCATATCAGCCTGTTGTTGGAGACTCATACAACCAAAATATGACCCTATTTAATGTATAAAAGGGGGTCTTTAAAGTAACACTGCATTTGTTTTGTAAATGGGCTCATTTTACAAGTCCTCTAGAGGTAAACAATTGAGTTTTACCATTTTTAATCCATTCAGACTAATTAACTAATTAATTAACTATTCCTCCAAGTCTGGCGGAAGCAAGTTTAGCTCAGCATAAATCATTAAATTGTATTAGACCATTAGCATCTGGCTATTTTTTTTTAAGCATGGCAACAAAGTAGTTTGATTATTAAACCAGAATTAGAGTATTGTTCCTAGCCATATCAGCTTAAAGTATGGCCTACTTTTCATTTTCCATTGGTCCTATACGCTTATTTCATGCGACCGCCATTTTAAAACACAAAAGCGAGGCTGTGGTGGGAAGAAACCCGGAGGTATAGGATCAGCACTGTAAACATTGCAATAACATGATGTATACTACAAACCTCCGGCTGTTGCTGAGACTTCAAAATGTAGATATTGTGTAAACATTACTGTAATATCATTTAGTTCAGTTTAATTTAAACAATTAAAAGCATATTAGGCATCAAACAACTTCCCACTCTCTTTAAGAGTAATACGCTTAAGTGTCCTCCTAGGCTTCAGTTCATGTCAGCAGGTAAACACCGTGCGCTTCCCTTCTTAAATCTATGTAACCCAGTGAGCGATAAAACAATGCAGTCCTCTGTAGCACATCTTCATGTTGTTACTAAAGTTTTAAAAATGTCCATTTTACGCTAACATTTAAGCGCCGCTGAGCGTGCTCATTAATATGGCTGATTTGCCATAGTGTTCACCAGTGCTCAACAAAATGACTGTAAAGGTTATCAGTTCACCGCTCTTCACAGATTGAAAACACACATAGACGGACATTGGATCGTTTTAAAGCCGTGATGATCAGTCGATTCATTAGCAGATCGCTCGTCTGTGTTTGCACTCAGTAAACAGCAATGAGTTTGGTGAACTAATGACCTTCACAGCCAATCATAGTCATTTCTGTTGAGCATGTGAACACAATGGCCAATCAGCGCTGTTTAAGAACACCATCAACAGCGCTTAAATGTTAACGAGAAACAGGCGTTTTTTTTTTGTTGTTTTTTCTCATTACCAAAATTTGTATCGTGACAAGTCTAATAGAGTGAAAGAATCAGTTCATTAACTTGAGTTTGATGAATGGCATCTAAAATGTGTGTTTGGGAAAGAAAATGTTAGCTAAGTAGTGCCATTTGCCTTAACTTAGCTGAAAATGAAAACACCTTTGTATTTTCACTATTCATTTAGAACAGACCTTCGGGTCACTCGGAAGGTGGTGAAATGATACATTTGTGTCCCTTTCTTTTCGCTGATAAGATATACAGCCAGGTACACAAAATTCATGTGTGATTCAGGCAATACTTCCGTATATCTTCCCACTGCAGCCCTGATTTTGCTGTTAATAATGGCGGCCGCGTGAAATCAGTCTATTGCATGATGTAACTACAGAAGAGACAAGCTTTAAATAGGAACATTTTCAACAGTTTTTTTTTTATTTATTTAGTCTATTTTTTTATGTTAAGCAAGATGCTAATGGCCTAATCCAATTCAATGATTTATGCTAAGCTAAGCTAAAAAGTGCTTCCACCAGACCTGGAGATCAGCTTAATAGATCCAATAATGATAAAACTTAACTGTTTAACTCTAGGGGAAGTTAAATGAGCCTATTTACAAAAAATATGCAATGTTCCTTTAAATACAGTCATGCTAAAAATATTAACTTTATCAATACTACCATATCATAACCTACAGAGTCTAGAATTTGGCTGTCTAATGAAAGAGAAGGATGATAAAAGTGTGTGTAAGAGGGTGTTTGTGGTTTTTCAGGATTAAATCACCCACATGCCAGCGAGACAAAGGACGACTTCAGTTTTTACCGACTTAACAAACTGACCATTGAAAGCAGGAATGCGCGTACACACACACACACAGCTGTTGTGATCAAAGCTAAGTTGCATAGAGAATTTATGGAAAATGAAGAGAGGAGAATTACATAGTTTCCAGTCAAAGGCATTAGTCCAGCACTATGATACATGGGCTAAAATATGTCTGCAGTGAGATTTAGCTCTAGCTTGAGTTTTAATTCTGACACTTGGGCTCCCTCTCAGACTTCAGCTGCATCATTGAGCGCATTTACATGACTCCTTGGCTAAAATCAAGATCCGGTCCAGTTATCTGACAAAACTGACTACAAATAACACTTTTTATTGTGTAGGATTTCAGCACACTAAAATAGCCATAAGGTTTAAAAAAAATGTTAAATAGATCTGCACACTGTTGTTTTCTTTATTTAGAAAAATAAAGTAGCAACATTTGTCAACTTTTAATTTTTATTAAATGTTTTTTTTTTATTGATACTTTTGAAAGACAAAAAACTGTGTGGTAAACCTTTTTTTGTACTTTATACTGTAAAAATTGGACATTGTGATATTTTGTTTTGCTGCAATATAAATTGCGCTATGAATATAGTTTTAGCAAATGACTTGAACAGCTCTATTTGTAAAGATTTCATATATTTAAATAGATTGAAATGATCAAGTCTTTTTTCTACGCAGTGCATCTGCATAAAATAGAATAGATTACAAGCAAAAATAAATAAATAAACAGTGCTTTATGGTTTTCTTGGGATTCTAACACTATTCAAGTAATGTAAGGTGATGTGTATTTATATAGCGCATTTATCGTGTATGGCCATACAACCAAATCGCTTTACAATCATGAGGGGGGTCTATCTACACCACCACCAGTGTGCAGCATCCACTTGGATGATGACACGGCAGCCACAGAACAAAGGCGCCAGTGCGCTAACCACACACAGCTATTGGTGGATTGGAGAGAACGTGATAGAGACACTTCGGTAAATGGAGATGACTGGGAGGCCATGATGGGTAAAGACCGATGGAGGGAATATCTTTACAAAATAATCTAATCCTGCGATGTGACTATTGCAGAAACACACATTGAGATATCGATGCTAAAACGATACATTATTGGCTCGTTTACACTGACTGGTACGGTACGGGTCGGTACGCTTTTATGGCCATTTCCACTGTCAAAAGGTGTAACGAACCGAAACATACCGTGTACCACTTTTTCGGCACTTTTACCAAACACGAGAAAGGGTACCAAAAGGGTCCCAAAGGCGGAGCTAGACGCGCAGCTGAACGCTATTGGTTTACAGAGATACGTCACAAGCTCACGAAACAAGCCAGAATAAAATCAATTGAGCTGCCATGTTTTCATACACAGCCGAGAGACTATATATACACATATATTAACATATAATAACGAGCCCTGTTCGATCTGGGCTCAAACAAACCTTGTTTTCTTCTTGATGAACAGCCACAAAACCAAAAAGAAGAGCAGATTTTACCCTGTGCCCCGTAGTTTTTACGAGCCAGTCTGAAGCGCGAGCGGTTTCGCTTTCTTGATTGCGCTCGCCGTGCGTCTATATTTGAAATAACAAACTTCTTGAGCTGATGATAATAACTTGTGCTTGATTATTGACGTGCTTTTGAAACCTGATCCTGTCAGAAACTGACAAACGCGAGAGTGATGTGCAAAAAATCAAAAGGAGAAGCCGGAAAAAAAGGAGCACATTATTTTTTCAGCAAACGTGAACAAATTGCCATGTTTAACTATTATCATCACCTTTTGGACTTTTATGAACTCCGAATGATGGAATTACTGGAATTACTTTCTAACAAGAGGCTACACGTGCTGCTGAAGATTAAAGACACATTTAATCATGAGAGGTCTGCACTGGCTGGGCTCTATTTCCTGCTGTTTTGAACCTAAATAAGAACTAAACGTATGCTGTGTGTAGTTTTTCTGTAAGTGGTAACATATTGGAGACTGTAAGCGTCTGTATGTGTTCATATATGTTGCATTTATTTATTTATTTTATATAATTGCAGACATTACAGTAGGCTATTTCGCACTGTCATTGGTCTGCAGTTATAATCAACTCATGTTCATAGAAAAGTTAGTAATAAACATTTATACAGAAGTATTTGTGTGTAAAGCATCTGTTTTGTGAGAAGTGCTTCTCATATGATATGTGAGCGACCCGTACAGCTTTACTTTAGACATTTTCTTGAGCGAAAATGACGTTGACTGCAACTTTCTGTCGTACACCATGCCCACCAAAAGAGTACCATTGGTAT
>CAIGQZ010033212.1:837230-871158 GCA_903798205.1 Danio tinwini
ATATATATATATATATATATATATATATATATATAAAACGTGGGGTTAATAATTTAGGGGGCTAATAATTCTGACTTCAAACTGTATATGCTTATCCTAAAAAAATATTTGAAAAATTGTAAATGCATATAAAATAGACATTGTCCTGCATTTTAGTGTTGATGTGTATAATTGTTTATATTTAGCAGATATTGCTCTTGTTATGTGTTAGATATTTAAAGCATTTATAGTGTAGAAGACATTTTTTGAACAGTAATAAACAAACAAAACTGTTTGCTTGGAATGATTTGATTTGCATGCAGTTCATTCTCTAGTTCAAATCAAGTGGAATTGTAGTTCAAACGGACCCGAGATTCATACTACGATTACATAATGCATTCTTTCCTCATCCACATTCATCAGGACAGAGGCCCACACAAAACTGTCTTTTGTCCAGAGACAGAGAGAAGAATAGTGCCCACTGTCTGCATTCCACCTCCATCAGATTCTCCACACGCATCCACTCTCCACAAGAGCACCACACATCCATCTCTTTCTGCTCAAAGATCCACTCAAGTAGAGGTGCACTATTAATTAGTAAAAGCTTGCGATCTCAATTCAAACACCCACATTAACTTAATTCTAAATGGCTGCTATTTGCATATGTAAATATTTAAAGATCACAGCAATGCTTTAAAAAACCCATATTTTGGCCCAACAAGTGTGAGATGGAACATTCATTGTCATTCATGGTTTTGAAAACCGCTTTAATCAAATAAGTTTTATTATTTCTGTGTAATAATAAACATTCAAATTGTCACGTAAAGGGCAACTATTTTTCTACTTTTTTTAAGATGTAATATTAATATTATGGTTCCAGTTCCAGGAGTGTGCCAGTTTAGGTTCAGTTCAAAACACAATTCAGATTTTTTTATTATGATGTGTAAAAAGTGTCATTTTGGGGGCGTGTACACAGTTTGCTGTTTTAGGGGCGTGTTGCTTCACATGAAAATTAGTTTCGACTTCCCGCCCAAATTAACAAGCGGGCGGAGCCAAGAGCTCCCCCGCTTTGTGTATTGCAATAGACAGGCGGACAGAGACAAGCAACATGACTGAGAGGACCAGCATTCAGCTGTACATGTACGACTCAGACACAGACCAAGCAGAGACTACAAAATCATTTGTGTCTTTGTATAGTTTTACAGCCAACTGTGTGTTAGTTTAAAGCTCCGAGACTAATAAATCACACTGAATTAACTTTGACTGAAGGGCATCACACCGGATGCACCGCGACACAGCGCCCACATGACAGTTGAAAGTATCGCACACTTGCAGCACCGGTGTGTGTCACCTGATAGAAACTTATGTTTAGAATTCAGAAATGCATGCCGCTGCGTGGCGCGACGCTGCGTGTCGCCGAGCGGCGCTTCTGGTGTACGACCTGCTTGAGGCTATAACTAAAGGGCGTCATACACCGGATGCATCGCTCAGAGCCACGACGCGGCACACCAGATGCGCACATTCGCATGTTATTTAAAATGAAACTATTCAGATTACGCTCTGTGGCGCTGCAGACATATGAAGTGTCCTGAACAGGGCCAGCGTGTACATAGAGGCGACCTAGGCGGCAGAATAGTGAGCAAACCCCATGGTCGTCACTTTCATCCACGACAACGCAAAATGCATGGCGCTGCGCATCGTTAGATTGTTTTTTCCGATGGAGGGACGAGCACGTGAGGCAGCGCGCTCGCACTTTCCAGCTGCACCTAGTTAAGATGACAGGGAGCTTCTGTGACCGCGGGAAATGCAAACCGATGAAGTTTAAGGAAGACACAATGAAAAGTACACATGTATGCAAACCCACCAAAACTGGCGGCGAGGAGAGCAATAACATGGTGAATGTTGAGCCCAATGAGCCTTATATCTAAAAATAGAGCAAGGGTGACGTCGCTTTGACTCACACGCTAAAAATGGCGGACCTGAAACAACATACTGAGGATATGGTAATGCACACCTGTCAATCAATATTGGTAGGGGGGGTGGGGGGACCGCACATCATACGTCAAGTTGCGGTCGATCTCAAAACCGCTCCAATTGGTCCACCGTTTTTATGTTGTTAAATTAAACAAAAAGGACTGAGTGTGTTTATATCACCCCAATACGACAGTCTATACACTATACCTACACATATGTCTGTCCAAACAGCTTGAAAAGTAGATTTTTCACCATAGGTGCCCTTTAAGTACTATGAAAATAACAGTTTATAGTTTGATATAAACACTGATGTCTATGTTGATGATCAAAATCACAGCTTAAAAGTATGATTTGAGTTATTGAATCATTTGTTCAAACTGAGATTCAGTGTTTCCTGCAGGATTTTTTTCAGCTGTGGGGGCAGGCCTTTTACACAAATCTACCTATGGTGTTTTTTCAATGACAAATGTCGTGGGCTCAGTATTACAAGTCGAGATCGCATTTTTGTAATACGAGCATGCGAATCTCTTTGCTTGCGCACTGATTTCCTTAGTTTGTGCACAAAACTTCTTTGCATGCCCTCAAATATACGATGCTCAAGCGCAGATTTTCTTGTTCGCTCTCAAATAAACACTGCTGAAGTGTGATTTAGTGCATTTATGTAACAAGTAAGTCTCAAACATTTATTAGATTTGCTAGGAATATTTATGAATGTCTCCAATAGACCTACAGAGCGGCATTAATGCATCCTGAAGTGAAGTGAAACTGCTATAAACTCCAGCAAGATAAAATCATTGTATGCAGAGCCATAGACCTTTATCTATAAAGTATAATTATGAAAACTGTGTTCATCTTAACTGAAAGCTTGTGTTTGCTGGCCTCACGCATCAGGCACCTGTCAGTCAGCATGTCACCTTAAGGGTTAAACAAATAACGCACAGCACTGCTACGATATCAGAAAAGTTTGCGCTGTTATATATATTAATTACAATTAATATATATAATTATACAATTATAATTATAATTATATTAATTATATATTAATACGTTTTGGTGCGATTATAACCCGCTATTACAAAAAAATAACAACTGAATGTTTTAAATGAGAAGCTGTAATGTAGCCGTGGCGGGATGAATTTTGGTGTGGCGCCCTGCCATGGAAGAATGAGAAACCATGAGATTAATAAAAAATATAAGTATATAAAGATAGAATATTTGAGAAATGACTCAAATTATGCAAATAATGTGGTTGGAACATCTAGTAAATAAATGCTTTGCTACTTAAGTTGTATAGTTAGAATTGTGGGGGTGGGACATGTATGTAGTTCCTCCCATTTTTAGATATAGGCAATAACATTTGACTTATACCATGAAGGGTTTTTTTTCAGATTAAAATGTGCATGTGTTGAAAAGATTTTTAATGTGTTTTCTATTTGTGTTTGTAATATGAGAATTTGCAGCGCATATGTTGTCAAACCAATGAAGAACATCATGTCCACATGTATTTTTATAAATGGTGCCTTCATTTTTTTTTAAATCTTCGTCCACATGAAAATGCAAAAAGGCACTGTGATGCATGTAAAGGGCACGCCAAACTCGGCATGACACCATAACCGGTTTCAAGGTTTACCGTGGTTTGGAAAAGTCAAGGTTTTAAACCGCCAACATTTTCTGGTATAGCGTTCCTACAGTATATTTAAGTTTGTGTGTTTTTACAATTTTATTTAGTTTTTAGGGCAACAGTATTTCCACATCAAAAGGTATTGGTCAGGCCACAATTCAGCAAACATTTGAAAAACATATTAATGGACATTAACCAACATTAATATAAACCAACATCCAGCATGCTACAGAGCTGAACAGTGCAGTGGTTTACTTTACATCCAAAGAAAAGATCTCTAAAGATGTAAAAAACAAAAACAAAACTGTGTTTTTGAAACTAATGAAGACAGCTCTGCTGTGGTTTAGTTTAATTATTTAGCCTGACATGTTTACTGCTCCAAAATACTATAAATGTTTATTAAAATAAAATATATAGTGTTCAAAGGGGAAAAGAAGTTGTTGTTTTTAACCTCGACATTTTAAAAAAGGAACATATTTTAGAACAGTAATCACAATACCGTGGTTTTTTTATCAAAGGTTATCTTACCATCAGAATCTTACACTGGCCCATGCATACACAAAACCAACAGGCATCGATTATATGACACTTTTATGCTTAATTCATACCAAACAGGGAATTAAGCATTTGTGCGAGTAAATTGCATACAAATCAATGCAAACCTAAGAACAAAGAAAGATTACCGTCTCACAGGCAAATGACACAAAATGTGTTTGCCGTGAATAGTGTAAAACCAGCAGTGTTGGTCAATCAGAAAGGAGAAAACAGAGCGTACGCTGATGTTATGAGGTGAAAACTGCGGTTGTAGTGTCCACACGAACACACTGTACCCGGAGTTTTGGAAATTCTTCACCCTGGCTGGAGTTTTGAGAAAGCTTTGGTTTCAGTCACCTGACACTGTGTTTTCTTCTTTTGAAAACACCTGTGTTTGTGTGGACAGGTCCTAAATATGCTGGTGATTTTTAATTACTTGCTTGTGTTTTCTTGTGTTTCAGCATGTTTAGCTCTTTTGGACAACATACTAACACATACAAAAAAAACCTTTAATGCTAATTTAAGGGGGACTTAAAAACCTCAGAGGGCTGCTTGATAAAGCTGTCTGGACAGACTAGAAAATGGCAAACCTAAATCACCAATATGAAGTGAATTACGGGACAAGTCAAGTGTAAGAGTCCTTAGGAAAAGAGTGAAAGCAAGTGTGTTTGTGAGAAAGCACGTGAGGAATGCCAAACACTGACAGAACCAACAAAATATAGACCTGTTTAACTCAAACACTGGGGGTTTAAAATGTGTTTGACTTTATCAGTGAAGTTCCTGCAATGCAATTAACTCATTTAGAGCTTCAGAATCCAAATCTAAGAGTCAACTGAAACATATAAACAAAAGCAAAAAAGCACAAGCCTACCATATACACACACTGAGACACATCACATACATACCTAAGTGTCCTCTTCAAATGATTATTGCTGACACTGATATTTCAGCAGCCTGGTGTGCAAAAATCATGCTTGCATGTACTTGCAATATTTTTAAATCTGAATTGTTGCGTTTCTGTGCAGTGAAAGCATTGAAATCATCATTAAAAACAAGATTCATTCAACAAGATGATTGTATTCATTTGTGCAGCTGAATAAGACTTGCTTTCTAAAAATGCAAGTACGATATACAAAAATAATAATAGCTAATAATATCTCTATTAGAATAATATAATAATAAAGAATAAAATTACAAATAATTAAAAAACTATTATCGGACAGTGCAATGGCGCAGTGAGTAGCGATGTCGCCTCACAGCAAGAATGTCGGTGATTCGAGCCTCAGCTGGGCCAGTTGGCATTTCTGTGTGCAGTTTGCATGTTCTCCTCATGATGGGTTTCCTCCGGGTGCTCCGGTTTCCCCCACAGTCCAAAGACATGCACTATAGGTGAATTGGGTAGGCTAAATTGTGTAGGGGCATCTGCTGCGTGAAACATATGCTGGATAAGTTGGCGGTTCATTCCACTGTGGCGACCCCTCATTAATAAAGGGACTAAGCCGAAAAGAAATAATTCATTTATTCATTCATTGAATAGAATTAATTTATTCAAATGAATTAATAAATAAATAAATAAAACTATTATCCACGTTTTACAATAGTGTAATTATTAATAAAACGATCATTTGTATAAATTAAATTCAAATAAAATTTAATTAAAATATTTGCGCAAATATTGTAATATATGACCCAGACTCACACCTTGGGTTATTTTTTAAACCCAAATAAAGGGTACATTTAATTATTTAGATTTATTATTTGTCCACATATTAAAATTATCAAAATATTAGAATAATATAAATATATTTAATAAAATGTATTAAAAGAATTGTCCACATATTAGGGTAATTATAAATAGTAATGCATCCAACTATTAAAGAATAATAAAAATAAAATAAAAAATACTAATATTGAACCATAAATGTTGACTCTTTTTTACCCAAAAATAATGTAATACTGGCGATACTGGCAGATTCAGTTTATTTATGTTAAGCGTAAACTTAATTAGATTTAACTTTATTAAATTTTTATACTTAAAATGTATTAAATTAAATGTAGTAAAATAGTATTTAATGCATGTAATATAACAATCCTGAAAACAAGTATTGATGTGACAAGAAATTATCTATTCAAGAGGATGTTTTTGTTAAATCAAAAAGATGGGCTATAAATTTCCTCAAAACATTTAACCCAGCAGTAGACTTTTTTCCTCTTTAACCCAATTTTGGGTTGAAATAACCCAGCATTTGTTTTACAGTATATATATGTATGTATGTGTGTGTGTGTGTGTGTGTGTGTGTGTGTGTGTGTGTGTGTGTGTGTGTGTGAATAAAAAATGCATTTTAACCAAGATGAAGAAGAGAATCTTTCTTCAAACCCCAATGTTTTTACCCAGACTTCACACTGACAAGGAGACAATTCAAGCCTTCACAGACGCCTGCAGCAAATGGCTAATACATTTGCATACAAACACAGTCAACTGCTTACATTTGCATACGCACGTAAATGTAGTTTATGAGGACTCTCCATAAGTGTAATGTATTTTGTAAGATAAAAAAAAACACTTATTATATTGCCTTCCCCTACCGCTCTAACTAAACCCAACCTTCACAAGAAACTTGTGGCCAATTAAGAGTAAGTAAAGATCTTGTATGAATTTGAAGCATTTTCAATTATGAGGACACAAGGCATGTCTTCATAAACCACCCACCTTAATAGTGTACACCTGGGTCATACTCATGTAATTATACAATTCCATGTCCTCGTAAACCACGTAAACAAGCGCGCGCGCATGCAGACACGCACACACACACACACTTGGTCAAAATGGTTAAAAAAGGATTCCAGTCATACCTAGAGAAGCAGTCATGCTGAAGTGTCCCTCATAGGAAGTTCATCTACAGAACAGAAGACTTTGACTCCCTGTGTTTGTCTTTCTCTTGAATCCTCTAACGTTACTCTGTCACTTAACGTTATTCCACCTCACATTTTCTCTCTGTCTTTCTCTTTTCAGCACAAACACTCGCTGTCCTGTCCAAACTCTGACTGAGTCCCCTTCTCTAGTCGTCTGCGTCAGGTCTGAATGAAGTCATTGAGTGTTTGGCGACCTGCTAAAGCCCAGATGGAAAACTGCTTCACTTCATTCTTCCAGCAGGATTTGTGACTGAACTCCCGGCTTTGAGGGAAAGGGGGAGGGAGGGAAGAAGAAAGGGAAGAGGGAGGGAGAACGAGTGCCCCCAACTGGCGTTTGGGGAGAATGGCAGTCAAAGACCGCCCGCAGATTCATTACCATATGAGTTCTGTCTTTGATGGGGCATTCATGTATTGTTTTCCAATGACTTTCACAGTCTGGCTGGCCTAAGCAAACGGTCAGAGGTGACGACGTGCTTTATGGACACCATGTGCTGCTAAAAACAACATCTGCTTCTATGCTAAACAGCCTAATCGTCCTGATCTGCATTACTGGGCTTGATTTGGAGTGTAGAGATATGTAAACATTCTTATCTTTACCTGAGAATAAATGCTAGGAAGAAATATACAGATTTTTTTTAAGTAGGTAGAATAGGGGAGAGCGGGGCACAAAGTAACACTTGTTGGTTTTGGCCAATGAACAAAGTAATGGGGTTAGACAAAAACCTTTTTTTTTACCAACAACAAGCCTCTCCTACAAATGAGCACTGAAAATATGATCGCCGGTGTCCTGACATTTCATCCTAACCATCAGATTATGCTACCAACACTGTATTTGAATGGTTCTGAGGTTGGGCATAGGGATTAGGTAGATTAGGGCGATATTACATCTTCATATCACACTACTTCACATTAAAATTTAGACTGGTAGCAAAATCTGATGGGTAGCATATTGCGTAATCAAAATGTGCTACCAACTTTTGAATGGGAGGTAGGACAAATCGACAGAACACCGTACCTGTGGTTTCTGTGCAGTATTGCCAAACATGCCAGGAGTAAAAATGTTACTATTTACCCCACCCGCAGGGCAAGTTGTAACAGACAGAGGGTTGTAACACATGCTTATAAAGGCATATTTCACACAATTAATTTAAATTCAGTTTACCTTAAATATTATATTTCCTCAGTAATTAACTTTTTTTTCTACACAGCACAGCATGTTTACATATCTGTTGGATTAACACATTTGTGTTTATTTGCATTATTATACAAAGCATTTATTAGCATTATTAGCAATAAAAAGTTATTAAAATTATGAATGTTAGTTAATTGGTGTCTAACAGTGTGTGGCTTATTTGTAACACCCTGTTACAACTAACCCCGCGGTGTCGTGTTTTCCTCAGACACTGTGTTTTTTACATCTTTCAAAATGGTTCCATCTTTTAGCCTATAGAAGACGATAATCTCAACAATATAAGATTTTACTAACATGCTTTCACAGATTTCTTTAAAATAAAAACATATAGAGTATAATAAAAAGTACTTTTATGCTGCTAAAATGGTCTCTCATCCAAATTTCGCCAAACGTTTTCAATAATTGCCAGGAAGACGTCTGCCGACACTGTGGTGAAAACCTCAGAAGCATGTCATGGTTAACCCTGAGCAAGTACACCTTAAAATCTCTGTTACATTTTACCCTGCGTTACTTTGTGCCCCAGAATCCCCTATGTGTGTTTTAACTGTTTCTTTGGGAGAATGTTACACTTAAAGTATTTAACTTGATTTTTTTTAATCACAATAAATAGAATAAAAATACAGAGTTCAAAGTTTGAGAGTTTTAAACGAGATGAATTTTTAAGAGGAGTATTTTTACGAGGTGGGTCATTAGACCAATATTCAACCTCCAACCTAGAGGCAATGTTATTATACTTTATTAAAATAATTATAATCAAATTAATGTAATTAAATATTTTTTTTAAGCAAAATATTTAGTTTTGTTTTTTTTATCTGACGACCACTGATAATGACAAACTTATTTCAGCAAGCTAGAGAATGATTTCTTAAGGGTCATGTTATAGAAAAACATAATCCTTATATCACAGGAATAAATAGCTTTTAAATTGTATTAACATTTTACAATATTACTGCTTTTGCAGTATTTTTAATCAATATTTCAGTATATTACAGTATTACTGTATATTACAGTATTACAATATTACAGTATTTTAAAAGCTTTTTAAAAATGTACAGCTTGAATTTATTCTGCACCTAAATTCATTCACCAGTAAAAATAATCATATGAAGATTGTTGTTGTGAAAAAATATTTTCCAGTTCCTCTCTTATCAGAGTGTCACGTCCCTAACATGACCTCAGCCACTGTCTGCAGCACATACATTCATTTAAAGGGGCAGTGCTTTTCCCTTCCTTCCCCCTCAAATGTCCGTGTAAATATTTGCGTTTGTCTGTCAGTGAGAGTTTGGCTGTGAGAGATTCTATTTTCTTCTGTTTATTTAGACACTAAAACATAGATAGACCGAAGTTACATAACCAGCAAATCTTTCCCACATCAGGAAATTCAAATATACAACACATCCTCCATCCTGTGGGACAACTTTCTGTAGGGCCGGACATGTTAGACCTTGTCTAATGAAACAAATATAACTTCATTTATTGTCTTTTCATTAAAATAATATGAAAGCTTGTAATTGTTAGGAACTTGCCTACAGAAAAATACTCAGCAAATTCTATCTGATTAACATCTAATGTTATAATGAATCAATGTATTTATGTGTTTAATATGTGAATAATATGTTTTTTTTTTCTTATTGTTGTTGTACTTTTTCCAATCCATGTATAAAATCTAGTATTTTTAGATATGCGATGTATATGGTGTAATATAATAGAATGCTCTCCTTTTCTCTTGCAATCTATAGTTATGCCCATGTTTTCCTGTGCCTACTAATTAAGATGTAATCAGACAACAGTATTTCCCTTATTAAAAGTTACATAACTGACCAATGGACAGTATTTCCTTTGAATGAAATGTTTTCTGTGGTTGTGTGAATTCTTGCCAATGCTTTGGTCTATAAATGAATATAATTCAGCTTTTTTATACATTTATACTGAACAATATAGAGGTGACTGGTAAATAAAGAAATCAAGAAATCACTCAAACTAAATATACGTATAAAAATATATATAAATAACATTTGTCAGTGACATTAAGACTAAAACCTAAAGCCGCATCAGTTATTATGAATATTACACTCACCGGCCACTTACAGGTACACCTGTCCAACTGCTCGTTAATGCAAATTTCTAATCAGCCTATCACATGGCAGCAACTCATGCATTTAGGCATGTAGACATGTAATGTAATGTAATGTAATGTAATGTGTAATGTGCCATACACCCAAAGTGCTTAACAATCATGAGGGGAGTCTCTTCACACCACCACCAGTGTGTAGCATCCACTTGGATGATGCGACTGCAGCCACAGGACAACGGCGCCAGTGCGCTCACCACACACCAGCTATTGGTGGGACAGTGATAGAGCCAATTCGGTGGGTAGGGATGATTGGGAGGCCATGATGGGAAAGTGCCAATTGAGGGACTTTGGCCAGGACACCGGGGTTACACCCCTACTCTTTACGAGAAGTGTCATGAGATTTTTAATGACCACAGAGAGTCAGGACCTCGGTTTAACGTCTTATCCGAAAGACGGCACTCACTGACAGTGTAGTGTCCCCTTCACTTTTACTGGGGCATTAGGACTCACACAGACCACAGGTTGAGCGCCCCCTGCTGGCCTCTCTAACACCACTTCCAACAGCAACCAAGTTTTTCCCCATGTGGTCTCCCATCCAGGTACTGACCAGGCTCAGCCCTGCTTAGCTTCAGTGAGTAACCGGTCTTGGGCTGCAGGGTGATATGGCTGTGGCATGACATGGTCAAGATGATCTGCTGCAGTTCAAACCGAGCATCAGAATGGGGAATAAAGGTGATTTAAGTAACTTTGAATGTGGCATGGTTGTTGGTGCAAAACAGTCTGAGTGTTTCAGAAACTGCTGATCTACTGGGATTTTCATGCACAACCATCTCTAGGGTTTACAGAGGATGGTCCGAAAAATAGAAAATATCCAGTGAGCGGCAGTTCTGTAGGTGCAAATGCCTTGTTAATGCCAGAGGACAGAGGAGAATGGCCAGACTAGTTGGAGCTAATAAAAAGGCAACAGTAACTCAAATAACCACTCGTTATGAAAGCATCTCTGAGTGCACAACACGTCGAACATTGAGGTGGAAGTGCTACAGCAGCAGAAGACCACACCAGGTGCCACTCCTGTCAGCCTAGAACAGGAAACTGAGGCTACAATTCGCAGGTTGCGTCAACAACATGAAAACATGGATCTTGATATATATCAACGATTCAGGCCGGTGGTGTAATGGTGTGGGGGATATTTTCTTGGCACATTTTGGGCCCATTAGTACCAACTGAGCATCGTGTCAACGTCACAGCCTACCTGAGTATTGTTGCTGACCATGTCCATCTCTTTATGACCACAGTGTACCCATCTTCTAATGACTTCTTCCAGCAGGAAAACTCTCCATATCATAAAGCACAAATAATCTCAAACTGGTTTCTTGAACATGGCAATCCATCCTCTGTACTTCAATCACCGTCTGGTTCAGCTCAGCTGCCAAAACCAACCTCCGTAGACTACAGCGAATAGTCCGGACTGCTGAACGAATCACTGGCACTACACTTCCTACACTTCAAGAACTGTACTCTTCCAGAGTGAGTAAAAAGGCTCGTAAAATCACTCTGGACGCCTCACACCCAGCACACTACCTGTTCGAACTGTTACCGTCTGGTCGGCGCTACAGAGCACCAAGCACAAAAACAGCCAGACACAGGAAAAGTTTCTTTCCTCAGGCCATCTACCTCATGAACAGTTAAATATTCCCCTACTGTGCAATAAACGTGCAATACTTTCTCATACGCACTTTATAACCTGTATATTTACAACATATCTGTACATACAATTCAACATCCAGATCTTTTTGACTAACTGCATCTCTGTTTAATGTTTAATGTTTATTGCCTTTTCTTTTCTTGTATTTAATTTTGTGTTGTCACTCGTCACTTTATGTAGACTGAAAGCTTCTGTTGCCAAAACAAATTCCTTGTGTGTGTGAAGCACACTTGGCAATAAAACTGATTCTGATTCTGATTCTGATGAGTTTACTGTACTCAAATGGCCTCCACAGTCACCAGAACTCAATCCAATAAAACACATTTGGGATGTGGTGGAATGAGAGTCTCGCATCATAGATGTGCAGCCAACAAATCTCCAGCAACTGTGTGATGCTATCATGTCAATAGGGACCAAAATCTCTGACGAATATTTCTAGTAAGGTGTACCTAATAAAGTGGCCGCGATATTATTTTACATTTATATATTATTTTATATTTATATTATTATTTGTTTTCACTTTGTCCACAAGGTGGCGATACAATTTGGTGTCCAATTAAAAAAAACACAATTAAAATTACGCAAAATAACTGTCATCAATATTCTATGTGGCTATTTAAATTGTGTAGTTTTCTAAGCATTTATTTTCGTTACGCTCTTCACGCTTTTTTATTTATTAGTTTGTCCACACAGTGATAATATTGTTCCGAACTTGTTTCACATGTACAAAAAGAATCAGCAATGATGAAACTTTCTAGTCTGTAAGTGTTTGCAAACACTATCAAACAAAGTATAGTTTGCACTGCTGTGTCCGGCAATAAGCATTCAGTAAGTCTTTGCGTCAAACCTAAAACCCAAACCTAAAGTATGCTTTTCACTTTATCACAGCTCTGTTTCCCTAAGCACTGATTTGCCAGGTTACAGGAAGTATGCATCCTGACCCAGAGGTCCACATCCTGTTGCAGAGTTATTTTGAGCAGATTCTGTGACAGCAGCAAGACAGCCTTTGCGACAGGAGATTATTTTAAAAGGTCACATTCATGTGCGATATCTGTAGACGGAAGACATGGTTTTGCTACAGTAGATGGAAGTAGAGTAAGAATGCAGCTGATTACCTTGCCATACTGGAGAGCCCATGTAGTATCTACTGGTTTGAGAACCAGGTCTTGAATGGATGAAGTCATTTCCGCTCTTCACTGTGAAGAGAAAGAGACAATTAAGCATATTACATTTTGGTGTAGTTTCACAGTATTGGGTTGCAGCCGGAAGGGCATCTGCTGTGTAAAACATATGCTGGATAAGTTGGGGGTTCATTCCACAGTGGCGACCCCTGATGAATAAAAGGACTAAGCAGAAAAGAAAATTAATGAATGAATGATTATTTTTGTGTACTGCAAGGTTCTATTTTTGGGACAATTTACTTTCATTAGTCTCTATTAGGCTCAAATTTTTATAAACACAACATCTCACATGATGCATATTATATGCTCATCATATATAACTATATATTCCATTTGTTCTAAATGTGTCTCAAACTTTCTGCTCTCTAGTCAGGCCTGTAGCCAGGGGGTTGGGGGGGGGCACTAAAAAGTTCCAGAATTTGACCCCTATATGAGCTCATTGGTCCCATTTCTGACAGTATACCATCATACATTGTGAAAATAACCAATAGAAGGCGGCTTTATGACAAATTAAATTTTTAATTATTCAAATTTACAAATTCTGACTGAAAAAAGGAGCTGGCCAGTTTATTATTTACCTACAAATTACAGTTTTAAATATGTTTTTAAATAGTTTTTTAAAAAGTAAAAAAAAAAGATTCCTAATAGGTTTTTTTATGATGATTAATAATAAACTTGTATTTTTTCATACTTTCAAAACTATTCAAAATTCTTAATCTAAAATTCTAATCTCATAACATTATTTATAAAACTCTAATAACTTTTAAATGCACAATAAAACAGTTTAATTGCATATTTCTAAATAAACACTTAGCTGTATAATAGTATAGTAAGCACTTTGACAAAATTGTAGGAAATATTTTTGTTGCAACAAAAAGTGCGGTTATGATCACCATGCGACAAGCCAATGCAGCAAAGATTAATGCTTAAAATGTCACTAAAATGAACCTAATAATTTAATAGAAACTGAATAACTGCAAAAAGCCACACAAAAAAGAACCACCCCATTCAATAGGCTGGCTACGGGCCTGCGAGTACATTATAAGATGAAGTTAAAGCCTAATTAAGCAAAACATATGAATTGAGAAAACTTAGACGGCGTGTGTTGTTTCTAGATTTCATTGTGAAACCCCAGAGAGTGAATTTTATTTCACTAAGCGTGTCTAATATGCGTTTTAAGGTCAAATGTTGTTATTCTTGACTCTTTACTGGGTTACAATTGTCTGTATAAGACTGGAGTTTACTAACTCTAACCAATATAATCAAATTGATTATTGATTAAGACTGCTACTAAGAAACTATCATTCCTGCATTTGTCTTGCATTGTATGTCATGTATTGACTCATAATAATTATAATGAATGTCATTCAACAAAATGCTAGAAAAATGAAATCATCCAAACAGATAGTTCTCTTTGTTCCTAAAATGAATGAGTTTTCTCCATCTTTGTATACTTTTAAACTGGAGCTGAGTTAGCAGGATTCAATTTGTTTGTATTTGTAAATGTTTACATGGTTTAAATTAAATCCTGGAGTATTTTGAGCAAATACTTTTGTTTTAAATGTGGTACTAAAATGCAATTTGTATTCAATTGTATTGTACTGAATTACATTATTAGGTTAAAATACAATAAATATCAAAGTAATGCATAGAGTATGACATTTTACTGTTGAATTCTCATTGCAATAATGGAATTATTAGAATACCATGCATAAATGCCATGATACAGCATTTTCCCATAAATGTCTCCACAAGGGTGCTATAAAGTCTTAAAAAAGACCATAATATTAAAGTTAACATGAGCATAGAGCCATAAAGCTGTGAAAGGCTCACATAACAAACATTAAACACTGTGTCAGTCTCACCATATGGAGTGGGGGGTGTGACAGGAAATGCTGGTGTGGGCGGAGCTTGATTTAAACCCATCCACAGTGGTCTGTCAACCTCTGAAGGGAGGTCACCAAAGTCAACAGCGTCAGTGGGATACAGGCCTCGCTGGAACAAAAACACACACAGCATTGTTATAGGAATGTTCCGGGTTCAATACAAGTTTAACGCATATTTAAGTTGACATTAGGCAGATCTTTGCCAAGGGTTGGTGAGCTGATTCTATCGCACTAGTCTCCAGTTAAAATGTGTAATGTTTAATTTTGTTTTTAGGCTGGACATTTACGAAGTGACTGTGATAAATGTGTATACCAGAGATGGCGTGCTAAAATCGAATCTCTGGGTGTTCTGTGTTTGATCCCCACTCGTATTCTGCAGCACAGAGTATTCGGAGACATCACTGAGCTGTTTTTGTCTCCAACCTATACAGAGAGAGGCAGAAAGAGAAAGCATTTAGTAGGCATTCACAGTCCATATCTGACTGTGACCAGTAAATCAAACTTTTATTCATGTTCATTCATTATTCATGAACATACAACAACTTTAAAAAAAAATAGGGGTTTCTTACAAATCAGAAAAAACTGAACTAAAAATAAAATGTTCCCAAATAATTGTTGTTTTGAAATGCTTACTGAAAAGTTTTTGTTTTTCCATTTAAAAAGCTATTTACTTAAAATATTACAAAATGTAAACTGTTTGGACAGAACTGTGTGTATGTATAGTGTGTCCACTGTCATATTGAAGTGATATAAACACAACAAGTCTTTTTTTTTTAATTTCCTGTCATTAAAATAGGGCCCAAATCCCAGTGATAATGAGGCCCACCGTAACATGATGTAGCAGTGTGGTTTTTCCTCACACACTGAATTGATTGACAGGTGCCATGCTTTAATAAGAACATGTATACACGTGTCCACAGAACATTTTTTTTAAGAAACTGAGATTAAAATATTTTTTCCAACTCAATTTTTATGTTTAATACGTTTTTTAAAACCAGTGCATGTTGTAATAAAAACAGTAAAATCACTGTCTAATTCTTAACCGCTATAATCACCACGGCCGCATCTATATCGTCACCTTAGAATTCTAAGGTTGTATCTGACATTTTTGTCACATATTTTTATTAAATGACAACTTATTTACATTATGTGATGTTTTTTTTTTATAAGTTGTTTACATTTTAAGACTTTTTATTTTAAAAAACGGTTTTATCTACAAAGTTGAACTCTAGCTTGGCTCTATAAGGTTCTATCTGTGAGCCAATCAGCATTTTTAATGCACGCATGAGGAGCAATCAGGATCAGCTTTCTTTGTCATTTCGCCGGACTGCTTCATTGACAGCAGGAAAAACCAGAAAGACAAAATCACACAAAATCAGAGTCGGCTAAATAATGCCGCACCACACAAAATTGAGATGCGTGTAAATGTAATGATTTAGAAACATTTTTTGACATTGAGATGAAATGTTACATTTGACATTGTTAAAAAAGAAACAAATATTAAAAATGTCTATATTAAATGTGAAATATTTTTATTTGTGTATATACACACTCCGAAATAAAGGTACACAAGCTGTCACTGGGATGGCACCTTTTCAAAAGATACAAATTTGTACTTAAAGGGTCCATATTGGTACCTCAAAAGTATATATTAGTACCTACAAATTTAAGAGGAACATTTTTGTACTTTTTAGGTACTAATATGTACCCTTGAGGTATTAATATGGATCTTGTAGCTACAAATTTGTATCTTTTGAAAAGGTACCACCCCAGTGACAGCTCATGTACCTTTATTTCTAAGAGTGTATGATAAGTGAAACATTTTTCAGTGTTTATTAAACTGATCTGCTCATTGTCTGTTTTCTTTTAAAGACTTTAAATTTATTGTTGAGATTTGAAGGGCAAATACCTAATTTAATTCATGGGAAATATAATTCAATAATTCATATAAAGCATAAAATGTAATAAATAATAACATATTAATTAGATAAAATTAACATCTGTACTTGACAAAATATTTAGCACAGCCTTGTATGCTTAATTTGAACAAATTCATCCTAAAACATGAAATAAATGCTATAGAAAGCCAAAATGTAACTTTCTCAAGCATCAACATATTGTTACAACACCAAATTAATCTTTTTTGATTGTATTTCTTGAAAAGTAATGCTTCAATTAAGGATCTGCCAAATAGAACCTTATAATTCCAAGCGGAAAATCACTTCTCAGAATTAGAAAGTTTTATCTGCATTTACCGTGTTTTTTTTACTCCAATTTGCAAATGTAAGAGAACTTTGATCATTTACATTTAGAGTATTTAGGGTCTGTCATGTTAATGTATGAAAGATAACTGTTACACACACATTGTTTGCTATGGAATGCAAAAACTTTGAAGCTCAATATCTCAAAATCATTTAGAACGCAAATAGAACCTTATAATTCCAAGGTGACGATATGTCTGTGTACTGCAAACGATTGTGTGAGACTCATCATTTCAGAAAGGCTTGAGTAAACTCCACCACAAATACATGAAATAAACGTATTGGTATTTTTGACTAATAAGCTGTACTTCAGCTTCATCCGTGTCTGTCTCTATCACTGACTGCTGTTTATCTGACGTAATGCATGAGAAGCAGACATAGCTCAGAAACAGCACAGAAACAGCTCATTTGCATTTAAAGCCACAGGCGACAAAAACATATTTTTTTATATATTTCATATATTTCATACAGGCTACACTGTACCAAAACATATTCTGTAATAAATAGGCTATAATAAATTATCTGATAGCTATTTTGAGGTATGTTTAGAATTATCATTATCTTAGTGTTATTCTATACTCTCTGCTGGCAAATGATAAGTAGGTTATTGTAGTTAAAGGAATTTTCACCGCCAGAATTATGTACTCACCCTCAAGTGGTTCCAAACCAATATGAGATTCAGTTTGTTCTGTTGAACACAAGTAGATTTTTTAAAAAGCTGAAAACCTGTAATCATTGACTTTCATAGTACGAAAAACAAATACTATGAATTCGATGGTTACAGGTTTCTTCAAATGATCTTATTTTACAGTCTGAAACCACTTGAGGGTGAGTAAATAGTGAGTAAATGTTCCTTTTTTGGTTGAAAATTTATGTGGGTAAATGATGACAGAATGTACATTTTTGGGTGAACTCTCCCTTTAAGTTTGGATGTAGCGATTAAATCTAAATTGAAATCATTTAATTTTACTAAAGACTTGAAAGCTGTCATTCATACATTTGCCTTATTGCATATTGATTTGTATAATTTGTTACATATAACCTCGTAAATTAGAAATGTTAACTAAATATAACATTAACTAATACATTTTTAAAATAATAAGTACATACATTTTTTGACTTTCAACATTTGTATAAATATGTATGCATGTATACAGTAGGTCAAATTTTGAGACCACCAGTAAAACTTTTTCTTATTTCAATTTGAAATATTTTTTTTCATGTTATAATATTTTTATGATCACATACAGACATCTCACAACTATTTAGTTTTTTTGTTTTGCTTTAATGATAGCATTACTCCAGCTACTTTAAAAACAAAAAACTGATGAACTCATGAAAGCCTCATCTTCTCCAGAATGATTTGAGATCCGGATCACATTTGAAGTTTCAATATAAACAAAAAGTCATATGATTGATCAGTGACACATTTTCTTGTTAAATTAGCTGTACAGATGTTTGTTTGTTTTTTAAAAAAAGCATCTTTTTCTTATTTTGTAATGAAACATTATTGTAATGTCATTATTTCCAGGCTTAAAAAATATAATAATGCAATCTCAGACCCTTGGATTCCATTTTGTTTACATAATGATCATAAAGCATGGTAATAATTCATTACAAATGGCCAACCGTGCAGGCTCTGTTAACTATCACTATCCGGTCCTACAAAATCCTCAAAACTCAGTGAAAGACAACATGTTTTGTGTGTCAGGAGAGGCTCACTTCAAAAGCATTCCTCAGTCCTTACACCATGTGTATTTAAACCCACACGCGCACACATGCCGCAAGGCATATATCTAGTGACATACTACTGTAATAACAACACTCTGCACAGATTTCTGTTAAACAGGATGAATTCAGCACTCTATTCAAAGAATCTCCATTTCAGACGCCAGAGCTGCTCTGACATGGGCTGATCTTGCTGAAAGGATCTTAAGATATTATAACAGAACAGAAAGGGGATGTATATGCAAGGCAGGAGACACACTTCAAAAGCAACAAGACCCGCTCAGTATGCCGGGGTCAAAGCAACCAAAGTATTGAGTTCATAGAGAAAAAAACTGCACCACAGATGTGTTCGGCAAAGGGCGCATAACATTATTGACACTACACGGTTTTTAAGTGCAGCGTTATTACATCGCTAAAATATAATCACGTCAATTCCTAAACAACCTGGCAGCTCAGAGGTCACATCTACACTGTACAAGCACTCCATACTAGACCTGGATGTTTACACATTCAAGCACAGTCACAGTTATGCACACATACACACACTCACCGAAATGAAAGGCAGGTCTTTATTTTCTTTACCAAACCTGTCAGGAGCTGCACATAGAGGGCCATTGTATGTTTTGCGTGCGCATCCATTAACATAAATTAGGCCCCTGCCAATAGAAACCTCAAACATCAATCTACAGGGTTTCTGCAGGTTTCTTCAAATCAAATTGAAGACTTTTAAAGACCCTTTGAAGACTATTATGAACGAAATTTTTGACTTACATAGGGCTAAACACTAGGGATTTTTTCTAATGGCCCATATACTTCCGTAAATAGTTTTTGTATTAATGGAAGATCATGTATGCAATGTTTTGCTTTAGTTGTTTTTTCCCTGATTAGGGGATTTATTTCAGAGAATTTGCTGTGCAAATGTTTTGAGATGGATTATAGGTGACAGATTGGGTGGCTTTACATTGACATAGTAAAATCAAGAGCTTTCTAAAATGATTTAAGACCTACAACTCAATATTTCAATGAATTTAAGCCTTTTAAGACATTTAGGCATTTTAAGACTTTGTAACACCCCATAGACCCCTTGATCTAAAATAAAGTCACTAGACTGCAGACTCAGAGTTCAGGCAGTGAATATATGGTAAAGAAATGCCACTAAAGGTGACAATTTATTTGAAGTGATTGTTTAAATATGTATGTGCAACACATTAGCTGTAAAAATATTTGTTTTACATTTTTATATATTTAAAAATGTTATGTATTCCTGTGATACAAAGCAGAATTTTCAACATCATAAAACATTTACTGGTAAAAATACCACTGATTTGAATGCAAGATGGTCCAGAAATAAATAAAAAATATTTTTGCAGCTTTTTCAAACTACTTATTTATTATGAGCTGAACCAACAGAGTTCTTGAGGGTTTTTTTGTGATAACCTTATTGCTTTATGTTCAATCAACTTAAATTTGTAAAAACAAAAGGTAACTTAATCGATTTGTGTTGGGACAACATGAAGGAATTGCGTGCAACCCAGCATTTTTTACAGTGTATTTGAAAAGTGATGTTGAAAATTTGTGTGCAGCGAATGTTAAATTATTTACAATTAAACATCAGTTTTACATTTTAATATACAGTCATTTAAAATAGAATTTACAGCATTCCTGTGAAGCAAAGCTACATTTTCATCATCAAGTCTGTAGAGCCATCTTCAGAAATCATTTTGATTATTGACGTTCAAGAAATGATCATTTATTATTATTAATGTGGGGGGAAATCCTACTGTCTGAAATGCTAGTGAATACAAAATAAACACTACATTATTGGTTCTAAGGTAACCCTTTACAACAACAGTACATGAATAATGATGTGATGATATGTAAACTAAACATTACTTTATTATGAACTAATGATGAGTTAATGCATGAACTAGCTATAACTACAACATGAGTTCATGTGTGAATAACGGCTACCTTAATTACTTGATAGTTAGTACATGTTAATTAATGTATTAATTATCACATTAAATTATGCTTAATTTAACCATCATGAACTCATGATATGTTTATGTATAATTATATCATGACTTTACTTGGAGGGGCACATCCTCACTAACACATTATTAACTACTCATGAACTCATTATGTACATCCATCTAGTGCGTTTACACATAACAATAGAAAAAGTGTTCTGTCAACGTCAACATGAGTAGTTAAGGATGAGTTAATGGTAATGTACCCCTCCAAGTAAAGTCATGACATAATTATACATTAACAGCTCATGAGTTAGATTACAATTAGATTAAATTTAAATACATTAATTAACAACATGTACTAACAAGTGATTAAGGTAGCCATTATGTAGTTAAAGTGATAAACATGTAAACATGATGTAGTTAAAGTTATATAAAAAAGTTCAACAAAGACTGGAGGGAAACTTAGATGGTTTCGGGTTTGTACCTCTATGATGACACTGTTTTTTTAAACAATTAATTGAATCCGTTTCATCATTTTGCATTGTAGCTAATCTAAGTTTGTCAAATAAGAACAGGTTGAGCCTTGTGGCAGGCAAGATCATCAGTTTTAACCAAACTGGTCCAATGGAAATGTACCGTAATTATGCTTTAAAGAGTGTTCAGAGTTTCCTATGCACCCTTGATCACCCATTGTACTCTGTATTTCAGCTGCTGCCATCAAGAGTTCTTATTTGCAGGACAAATAGAATTAGAAATTATTTTATAATGGTGGCCATTAGGTCATTAAATGAGTCCAGCGGGGAAGGAGATGCATCTAAAAAATGATGTATTGTATGTTGTGTGGTAATATTTTGGTAATGTGCATATGAAACATTGTCTGTGTTATGGCACCTTGCTGCAATTTTAGTTCCCTAAATGGGATAAAAAAGTTAAGTTTGAGTCTAAAAGGTAAAACTTTTGCCTTAACAGAAAGGTCCTTTATCTTGGCATGTATGAAAAATGTGTATCTTTCATCTCCTACAAAACATGCTTTCACAATACCGGGGTATAGTGATAATCTCAAATGGTTATGCCATGGTATGTTTATTACTTACAATTAACCCTCAAGCGCTAAATCCTGAGGAACTTTCATGGTTTCACCCAAATGAACATCTAAGCAGATTACTATAGTATTTTATCCAACCCAGGCTCATTCTGAAAACGTAGTCCTGTGGATGTTTCTAGAGACAGCGAAATACGTCCCGGGAGGTACGTATTTTTGCAGTTTTTGTTTTCGCGAATCCACGAGAGGCCGCTGTGTGCACTTTTTCATATCTAATTTCTCTCACGAGTGCTGTTCACGCCCGCTGTTCTCGTGTAAACCCACCAAAGGCCTCTGTCGACTGGCTGTCTGTCTGACCGAATGAATGACTAACTGGCCGGCCGACCGATCAACTGACCCACCGTCCTCCTTCCCTAAACCCAACCAATTTTATCGATTGACCTGCCTACCCACTTACTTCCCTAAACCCAACCAATGGTTTACAAAAGCCAACCAGAAAAAGAAAAGCCCTTGTCTGATTTTTACCATGTTTTCGGATTTTACCGCATTCTCACCATTATTTACTTATTCATTTTATTTTTTGGATTCTGTTTTTGTCTTACCTGATTTCTGGAACCGCTCTACCCTGGACTCGAACCCCGACATCGACGCAACTTCTCTCTGCATCTCAAGTCCGCCCACGTAACATGACGCGCCAATGAGACAAACTGGTTGCGGTGGAAAAACCCTCCACACGGAGGTAAGCGGTCAGGTGGTAAGCGCGAAAAGGAACGGAGCCATACCTCCCTGTACTGTTCCTTTAAAAAAAATTTAATGAAGCCATACGTACCTCCAGCTACATAATTTGTGGTCTCCAGAAACATTCACAGGACTACGTTTTCAGAATGAGCCTATGTTGATTTTATCCCAAACCATCACTACACCTTGTAACTCAGGCCAGTTGTAATCAATAAATGGACTGATTTGTAAGAACTGGCAAATGTATCTCTTACCTGAAAGGTGAGATTTGGCTTTCCCCCCTGAGTGTGTCTTTCCATTAGTGTAAAGGGAGGCTGAGCGTGTCATGTGACTCTGTGCCTGCGTAGGGATTGGCTTAAATTCTGGGTCAAGGTCCAGGATCAGCTGATTGAGCTGTTCGATTGATTGATCCAAAGCCAGGACATCATCCTTATCTGTCTCTGACGGCGCCTCTGGAAAACCATTATCTGGAATTGAAGGCTTGCTTGCACCACTTTGGAGCTCCTGCTTGCGTTCCAGTCTGTCTGTTGGAGTGTGTGTGTAAGATGTAGACTGCTGTTGTTTCACCCATATACGTGTTTGATATCCTGCAGGAACTGAAGTGTCTATGACAGAGTTCGAGGAATTCACGTCACCTCTAAATTTGGCAGGAGAAACTTCATTTTGACAATCAGAGTTCAGATCTGAAGACGAACCAGACATTTGCTTTGAAGACAGTGGGTCTTTAGAGCCTGAAACAGCAGCAATGGCATCATTAGGGAAGGTGATGTCATCCTCATCGTCATCTATAATGTCTGTCTCCCGCTCACCATTTAAGTGCCCAGAATAATCAAAAGCGGATTGAGTTGCTGTCAGATCCCGTCTCAAGATGTCCGGAGAAGGTTGTTCCTCCTCCATTCTGAGTCCAGGGGTCACTCTGTGGAGCTGGTTGTTCTCCTCAGGGCTGTAGCTGATCGGGAGCCCAGAGGCTTGTCCTCCGGTCCACTGGGAGGAGCTGGAGAGTCCAGAGTCACTGCTTAAAGAACGGGTGCCTTCATGTGGCTTGGCTGTGGATGAAAAAAACTAATTAATCACTATAATAAAATGGAATTTCAATTCACATTAATAATCAATGCTTAGAGATCACTACAATTTGACATAATTGTAAATGACAAAAAAGTGAGACAAAACCATAAATACAAGTTAGTTTGCTTAAAAAAACAAACAAAAAAAAAACTGATTGACATATTGATATGTCAGTTCC
This sequence comes from Danio tinwini, assembly GCA_903798205.1. NCBI lineage: Eukaryota > Metazoa > Chordata > Actinopteri > Cypriniformes > Danionidae > Danio > Danio tinwini. Next base: position 861,275 of record CAIGQZ010033212.1, read on the forward strand.
CCTAAAACACAAATTAAGTGTATTCAAAACACAAATTAAGATATTTAAGATTTTTTTTAGACAGCAATGTTTCTGAGATGGTTCAGAGAAGGAACCAAAAAAACATTGTCAAAACTTTTCATTTAATTTCATTGGTTCAACTGTAATCGTCTGAAGCTCCTAAAACTATTTTGTGTGCCAGTGTTTTCTCTTCCTTGTCATAACCTATTGCCAATAGAACCAGCAGCGCAACATGCCGGCAGCTAGTTCTCTGCAACTCTCACATGGTCACCCACTAAGCTAAGCAGGGCTGTGCCCGGTCAGTACTTGGATGGGAAACCATATAGGAAAGCTGCCGGAAGCATACCTGCAAACACTCCCATTTTCCCGGGAGTCTCCCGTATTTCAGACCCACCTCCGGGTTTGTCATTTCTCCCGGAAAACTCCTGGAATTTCAACCCCTTCTCCCGGTCCTCAGGTGATTGATACAATCTGTAACTCCCCATTCACAGGGGGCTTCAGCGTCAACGCTTGACAGAGGGCGTGTCTGAAGTTGGGGCTGACGCGATCGTAATAACCGCGTCAGCCAATGAAATTAGTCAATAATCGACTACTGTCTGAGCTGGTGCATTTGCATACAGCGATCTGATTGGCTGACACTTCCGTCGGCACTTGAAAAGTTGAGAAAGTCCCAACTTCTGCAGTGATCAACGCCACTGAAGCCGGGCTGACGGATCCACAATGCAGTTCGGCAACGCCTGTCGTCACCCGTTCAAAGTGAATGGGAAACGTTGAAGCTGACGCCCCTGCCCTGTAAACGGGGCGTAACACCCCCAGATCGCCGACAGACCAGGCACCTCTTCCGGTCGCTCTGCTCCCCGCTCCCTTCCGGATTTTCAGAAACAAATGTTGGCAGGTATGGCCGGAAGTGATGTTAGTGAGACCAACAGAGGGCGCTCAACCTGCTGTCTGTGTGGGTCCTAACGCCCCAGTATAATGATGTGGACTCTATACTGCTCAGTGAGCGCCGTCTTTCCCATGAGACATTAAACTGAGGTCCTGACTCTCTCTTAAATATCTCAGGATGTCCTTTGAAAAAGAGTATGGTTTTAACTCAAATTCGCCCACTGGCCTTTGTCCATCATGGCCTCCTAACCATCCCCATATCATAACTGGCTTCATCACTCTGTCTCCTCTCCACCAATCAGCTAGTGTTTGGTGTGCGGTTCGGTGCAATATGGCTGCCATCGCGTCATCCAGGTGGATGCTGCACACTGGTGGTGAATGAGGAAATTCCCCCTAAAAATGTCTAAAGCACTTTGAGTGTCCAGAAAAGCGCTGTATAAATATAAGAAATTATTATTATAATTTATAAATTATAAGATGTTCAAAATCCAGAGAAGGACCAAAAAAACATTGTCAAAACATTTCATTTAATTCCATTGGTTCAACTGTAATCATTTGAAGCTCCAAAAACAATGTTGTGTGCTAAAAAACAGTAAAAACATATTTTTATGCCAATGTTTTCTCTTATTTGACATAACGTATTGCCAATAGAACCAGCAGCGCAACATGCAATCATTTTGTCCATTGTAAACAAACACCCTGATCTGATCTGGAAGACATGGGCAAATAAAGTTAAAAACATTTTGGAACAATTAAATGTTCGTGGAGTTTCGTATGATTACAGTTGAACCACTGAAGTCACATATGGGTGCTTTCACATCTGTGGTTCGGTTCATTTGGTCCAGACCAAAGTCAACAAATGATACATTGTAGCATTTTTCTGTCGATTCTGGGTCCTTTTCACACCACACTGATTGCATCACTCATTGGCCAGATGTTACTGAACATATTTCCTAAACTGCTTTTCGATTAGTCAGAGTCAGAGCTGTTCAATTGGTCACAAGAAAACAAACCGGCAGACACAAAATATTGCTTTTTACAATGGAGCGACTGCGCTGGCTGATTGTATCCCTGCTCATAGTATACTATATAGTTTGTATACATCACTTTAGACAAACTATACATTGCGAGAATGAAGCGCGGCTGTAAAACAATATTTTAATGCATTGCAAACAGCGAAGACGCATCGCAAGTCACTTCAGGAGGAGACGTGAATTAATTTAGCTAAACTGCAACATGGTCATCTTCCGGAAATATTACCAACGATCCATCAGGTAATGTTTTTCTCTCTCTCTTTCTCTTTCTCCCTCTCTCTCTGTTTAAAACTGTTGGTACAGCGCTGTCAACAAATATCTTTCCTCCACATCCCATAATGCACAGCGCATTTTGCGGTTAGGTCTGTTCTAGTTCGAATCATGTTCTCACCACAAACGAACCACTCCAGGGTTCTATTGAAAAAGCGTACTGAGACCACCTCTTCAAGGAGGTCTCGATACTCTTTTTTGGTCTGCTTTCAGTGCACACTCGAGTGCGATTGCTACATTCACACCTGCCCAAACGAACTACACCAAGAGGGAAAACGAACTCTAGTGCAACTCAACCAAACTAAATAAGACAGGTGTAAAAACTACATACACATACACCCACAGAATGGTAGAATTTGTCTCAGGACCATTGCTGTCTATGGAGAATGAGGGAGCTCTAAAATTACATCTAAAATATCAGTACTTCATCAATTTGAAAATTTCGTCGACAATTCTTATTATTAACAATCCATAAACTATGAATTTTAGTTTAATAAACTCCTAATTTGATGCTTATTAATAGTTAATAAAGAATATGTACTTTATATGTAATAACAAACTGCCAATATCTTAATAATAGCCAGGTAATAACCCACTAGTTATAACCCAATAGTAAGAATTGGTACTTACACTCAAAATGTTACTAAAATATCTTACTTTATGATCCGAAGATGAATGAAGGTCTTAGCTGATTAGAATGACATGAGGTTGAGTAATTAAGTGGAGCATTTTTATTTTTGGGTAAACTTACCCTTTATTACCCAGTGGAAACAGTGCCTAAAGGTGTGACATTTTAAAGTCACCATGGTGACACACGAGTGTTGAAAACACAGTCACACCTGTGGCCCCCTTATCTTCACCCACTCCTGTACATTTAGCCCTGTGTGTCATAGTCTGGGTACAGAGGTAATGTTAACACATCTCTAACAAGTTGCAGACACCTTAGTCATGACAAAAACACACAGGTACCCAGAGCCCAGACTGCTCTTTGTGTGGCTGTTGTGTGTGTTCTAGCAAAGACACATCAGTCAGCCGGCGGCAGCTGAACACAGATTAGCAGATATGTGTGTGTCATGACAAACTAAGAGTCTCGCAGCATTGATCACGACTGATAACGCTACTACATCCACTGTTCAACATGTGGCCAGAAGGCAGCATCACAAACGCAGACTACAAACACAGACATTCAACGTCACGCCACTTTGTAATCAATTTCAATAATGGACTTATTTTTGTAAGCCAAAAATGTGCAGATAAAACGTGAGATAATGTTTTAAGTGGTTCCAGATCCACAGTCATGAAGATGATGGGTTTGGAAGGAGTTTGTGTAAAACGTCTGAAATAAGATCAGTTGTTAATTTAACCTCAATATACTTTCAAGAATTATCATACAACATAAAATACATCAGTAAAGTCCAGATTTTTTTGTATGTTTCTATTTGTCCTGACAAAGGCTAAAATATCTCTACACTGTAAAACCCAATAAGTTAAGGTAGCTCAAACCATTTGAGGAAACATATTGCAACAAGCCACTTAAGTTAAAAAATGAATCCTAATGAGTACTGTGAACTTGCTCCATTTGAGTAAATGAAGCAATTTGAGCTCAGTAAAACCCAATAAATGAAGAGAACTCAAACCAACTGAGTACTGTAAAACCCAATAAGTTAAATCAACTCAAACCGTTTGAGGAAACCGATTGCTACAAACCATTTGAGTAAAAAAAAAAAGAATGCATATGAGTACTGTGAACATACTTCATTTAATGAGGCATTTAATTAACTCATTATCTTCAACACTGAGTTCAAAACTCTTTTCAAATGAGTAGAATCAACGTTCAGTAAATTTTGAGTTAACTACACTCATTTCATTTGATAAAGTTGACTGTTAAGTTTTACAGTGTAACTTTTAAGAAAAACTTGACCAAGACTTTTTTTAATAAAGTTTAATGTCTTAGTTATGAAACTGTGGCAAAATATAAGCTGATTTTTAGTGAATCCCGTGTTTGTAATTTAAAAATATCAAGTCAACAGATAGCTTTTTTTTGGTAAGACAAAAAAACATGACCAGAACTATAAATCCATGTAAAAATCTTAGCTTATTTTTATGGAAAATGTTTAGTGGTTCTAACAATGTCTATGGATACCATGTTTAGACAAAAAAAACCCCACAAACAGGCCTATATAAAAATAAAATATATGAAAAAATATATAAATCCACGGGAAAATATTTGCAGATTTTTTATAAAAATCTTGTCTTTAGTTATTCAAAAATGTCAAGTCAATGTCAAGACACACAAATAGGCAAAACAAATCTATTGACCTCAGTTTCAGCTAAAACTCAACTCAAAAATCATTATCTTGGATGGTCTGTGGGAGAGTATTGACAGCAAATGTTTATTATTTTATGAACTATCCCTTTAACTTTTAAAATTCACTAACATTTAAATGAATCTCTGCACTTGCATGTATACAGTTCACGCTCTCCCATTGCATTTCTATTTAAAAATACCCTCATGTACCTGCAGCCACTGTTGACTACAGCCCACACCACATAAACCTGTCGACAAAACACAGCCACATTAACCCTCAAAAGTATCCCATGAACACATTATGTACATAAACCAAAGTTCTTAATTCCAGTACTTACACCAAATATCTAATCAGAATATGACAAATCCACCCAGTATATCAACTGATGAAAAACACAGATTCGTTTTTTTGTTGACTAAACCAGTAAAGCTTCTCTAGTCTCAAGAGGCTGAAATCCAAATACCAGGCATGCATGATAAAAACGCCACAGCTGGCAACTCTCTCTCTCTCTCTCACACACACACACACACAAACACCCAACAACTAGAGTTCTATAGTCATCAAACTATCACACAAACCTCATCATCATCTGAAATAAGCATTTAATAGACCACTCAATCAAAACTAACAAGGTCAATGCCTCAAAGAGACCAATGAATTGCTCAGCATTGAGGACAAAAACGACAACAAACTTGACTTTGACATTCAACTTGACTTTGTGACTTACAAAACGAGTAAAAAAATGACTAACAAAATATCTTATAATGTTTTCCGATCTCCGGAAGTTTCTCCAAGGTGTTTTGGACATCAAAAGCACTTCTTTTTAACCCTCTAAAGCACTTTAAAAAATGACTTTACTTTTAACCTTCCCCAATGAATGAAGCCCAACTGCATTCACTTATAATAACAGCCCTCGACAACTCTGAAAATAAATCAACCAAAATGCTGCTGAAAGTAAATCCCACCACACACAGCTTCAAAAATGCACAGAGCGTCACAAACCTAATGCTTTCCAGAAACATCCTCCCAAATCAGACCCCAAAGGTATCCAAGAGGACAACAGATGACTTGAAAACCAAGGCAAAAATGCCCCAAAGTGAAAGGAAAGACCTGCTACAACATAAAAAACCCCAAACCAAACCAATATTTCCTGAATGAATAAAGTAGAAGCACAAGGGGGAAAAAAGCAAGCAGTCCTGACCGTGTTTATCCTGCAGGCGACTGTTCCCATTTTGTCCCGCATGCTTTCTCGCTCTTCACGCAGTTTTAAACAGAAACGCAGCTTGCATTCTTTCCCATTAGGTGATAACAGCTCCCCTGAGTCTCCTTTTCTTTCCTCTTCTTCTTTCTTTCTTTCTCTCAGTCAATCTCTTTCCTCCCCTTACCCCTGTTTTCCCTCCTCCCTTTTCCCTCTTACAGTACTGCTCTCTCTCTCTCTCTTTCTCTCTCTCCACCTTCACACACAGGTAACCCCTTTCAGGTGCCTCTCCTGGGCGTAAGGGAAAATCCTGGCTTGGGAAGCAGTATTCCGATCCACTCAGCCAACGCTCCTCTGAATACAGCTGTACACACACACACACACACACACACACACTCACACACACATGCTTGTTGTAGAGAGCAAACGGACGCTCGGAGGACCTTGAGCCCTCCAAATATGGAGTGGGGAATGTAAACACAAGGGCGGAGTTATGTGTGGGTGGAGAAAAAAAGAGACACCGAGAGATAAGAGTGGTATTGATATAGCGAAGAACAGGAGTACTAGGGTAAAAAGAAAAGGCGCATGATGAAAGGGAGATTGAGAGAAAGAAAAAGAAAGATAAAACAGAGCTCGAGCAGCAGTATGGGATTCCTTCAGACTGTTTGTCGCTGCCACTGGCAATAATTACAGACATGCAAGCGTGTGTTTGTGTGTAATTCTATATTTGAGTTTATATATTGTAAATCGTAAAGGCTGTTGGTGCTCCAACTATGAGGTATCTCTAAATTACACGGCTGCTCGAGGCCGAATCACACAACCAGATGTGCATCAAGCCTGACACACACATGCATGCATGCACATACACATTATAAACTGCTGTTGGGATTGAGTTTTTTTACAGCTGTGAAAAAGAAACTCTCAGACTTTAAATATCCTGCCTTGGAATTTCCGATTCTTATGCTGAGCTCTACAATAATAAAATTTTGCGCAGACAGAAGCAAAAGGGCTACAAAACAAGTGCAGCTTGCCTGATCAGTGATCTTTAAAATGGACAAGGAGAACAAAGTTCAGTTTCATGGAGTTAAACACTCACTGTGTTCTGGCCTCGGAGGGGATTACCTTACATAATTTAATGATGTGTTTAGGAAAAGGTGGGGTTAAGATGAAGCCACCTTGATTTTATTTTGAAAATCTCTTAAAATCGAAACAGGTTATTTAAAATGTTTTATCTTTTTGCTTGATATTTCTCTATTAACTCTGTTTGGGATCAATTATGTTACTAAACACACTATTATTCCAACACTTTTATAGTGTTATATCTGTTTTAACTTTAAAGTTTAAGTTTAAAATTGTACGTTTTTTGCAGTTTAAGTTTTCCTTGATAAAGTATTCTGTGGAGATTATCCAGCAAAATAGCAAAAGTTTGGTCTCCCCTTTGCTTGATCTCATATATTAAAATCATTATATTAAAGATATTTTAGAAAGATCATGTCACAAAGTCAGCTATGTCATCAATTTTTTAAATCTACTAAAGTTTTTGGTGAATTTTTGATCAAATAAGTGCAGCTTCGGTGAGACTTAAAAAAAAGTCACACTTTACAATAAGGTTTCATTAGTTAATGTTAATTAATATATTTAAGAACATTAAATATAATGTAGATAAATAACAATCTAATAAATAATAATGTAATACAGAACAATACTTGTACAGAATTTATTAATCAGAGTTCAATATTTACTAATTCATTCAAGGGCAAATACTTGCTTGTTAATGTTATTTAAAGCACTGTGAGTAAAAATGAAGCAACAATGAATAACTTTAACAAACTCAAAAGTAATAAATAAATACTGTAAACAAATACTGTAATAAAGTTACTGTTCCTTGCTTTTTTGTTATTTTAGCAAACACATTAACTAACAATAACTAATACACTGCAAAAAATGCTTATCTTATTTAGATTTTTTATTTTGTTTCTAGTCCAAATATCTACAAATTCTTAAATCGAGAAGCATTTTCTAGACAAGTAAAACATATTTTCTTAATTTAAGAAATAATGTCAAAATTAAGTGAGTTTTTCCTTAAAACAGCAAAATAATCTGCCAATGGTGTAAGCAAATTAATCTTATGTTGAATGGAAAAACAAGATTATTTTGCTTACCCCATTGGCAGATTATTTTGCTTGTTTTAAGGAAAAACTCAATTAATTTTAATATTTTTAAGTAAGAAAAGCATTTTTTGCAGTGTACAACCTTATTGTAAAGTGTTACATATATATATACACAGTTGAAGTCAGAATTATTAGCCCCCTTGTTTATATTTTTCCCCAATTTCTGTTTAAAGGAGAATTTTTTTTCAACACATTTCAAAACATAATGTGTAGTTTTAATACCTCTTTTTTAATAACTGATTTATTTTCTTGCTCTGTTAAACATCATTTGGGAAATACTTAAAAAAGAAAAAAAAATCAAAGGGGGGCTAATAATTCTGTCTTCAACAGTAATATATATATATATATATATATATATATATATATGTATATATATATAAATATTAGGGATGCTCCGATTGATCAGCCAATAATCACATTTCATGACTCAATCGGTACTCATCAATCAAGTCGATCTCATAAACCGATCGCAAGTGTTTGCTTATGAGTTTAAAAGCAGAGGAAGAGGTGACGAGACTGAGTGAACAAGAGAACAGATTGAGAGAGGCATGGTGATGTTCAAAACAGTACATTGGTAAGGTTATCTTCTTATGCATCAATTATGTGCTTGAAAATTTTTCTTCCTCCATCATTTGCAATGTTTCTAAATTGCGTTGTTAGTCATTTCTTACCAATTTTTTTAATCAGTTTTATCTATTATTTTCTTTAAAACCTCTTCTGACCATGACATGTTCACACTAAATGGTTATAATAGACGTTTTAAGGGAATCATATGCTGCATCCTTTATTTATTCTCTTAGATAAACAGAAAACTTGAAGCATCAGAATCGGTACTCTGTATCTGCCGATCACCATGACAAGGAATCGGTATTCTGTATAGGCTGCAAAAATCCTAATCGGAGCATCCCTAATATACAGTGAGTGCAGAATTATTAGGCAAATGAGTATTATCTCTGTAATGGGAAGGGGTGTGGTCTAATGACATCAACACCCTATATCAGGTGTGCATAATTATTAGGCAACTTCCTTTCCTTTGGGAAAATGGGTCAAAAGAAGGACTTGACAGGCTCTGAAAAGTCAAAAATAGTGAGATATCTTGCAGAGGGATGCAGCACTCTTAAAATTGCCAAGCTTCTGAAGCGTGATCATCGAACAATCAAGCGTTTCATTCAAAATAGTCAACAGGGTCTCAAGAAGCGTGTGGAAAAACCAAGGCACAAAATAACTGCCCATGAACTGAGAAAAGTCAAGCGTGCAGCTGCCAAGATGCCTTTTGCCACCAGTTTTGCCATATTTCAGAGCTGCAACATCACTGGAGTGCCCAAAAGCACAAGGTGTGCAATACTCAGTGACATGGCCAAGGTAAGAAAGGCTGAAAAACGACCACCACTGAACAAGACACACAAGCTGAAACGTCAAGACTGGGCCAAGAAATATCAAAACACTGACAGAATCCATGGATGGCAGGCTTTTGAGTGTCCTTGCAAAGAAAGGTGGCTATATTGGTCACTGATTTGTTTTGTTTTGTTTTTGAATGTATATTCGGAAATGTATATTTGTGAATGTTGAGATATTATATTGGTTTCACTGGTGAAAATAAATTATTGAAATGGGTATATATTTGTTTTTTGTTAAGTTGCCTAATAATTATGCACAGTAATAGTCACCTGCACACACAGACATCCTCCTAAAATAGGTAAAACTTAAAAAACAAGCTAAAAACTACTTCCAAAAATATTCAGCTTTGATATTAATGAGTTTTTTTGGGTTCATTGAGAACATGGTTGTTGTTCAATAATAAAAATAATCCTAAAAATATATATATAATAAATAATAATACATAATATGCCTAATAATTCTGCAGTCACTGTATAACCTTAAGACCCCTGACTCTTGATCAGTTGTTTTAGTGCGCAAAAACATTATTTATTATTATTATTATTTATTTTTACATATGTTACATTTTAATAGTCAAATTAAATAGAAATCAGACAATGCTGAAAAAGAAGTTTTTTTT
>CAIGQZ010033212.1:886158-904673 GCA_903798205.1 Danio tinwini
TACATGTGTGATGACAATAAAGTTGAATCTAATCTAATCTAATCTAATCTAATTTATTCAGCAATAAATATTTGTTGATGTAAACTTACACATATAGCAATGTGTTTGTGTTAATTAATGCATTAGTTACACTATGAACAAACAATGAAGAATCACTCAGGTTCAGCACTACAAAATTTTCTAGAAAAACTAAAAAAATTAAGTTTTGCTAACTACAAAAACTAAGTTGTGTTGTTACTGCAACAATTCGGTTCAAATTATGTTGCAGAAACTACAAAAAATAAGTTGTGAAAAATAATCTTGGCGTAACTAAGAAAAATTAAGCTGCAGTAACTAGAAATATTAAATCACACTAACAAGATTTGCAGTAACTAGAACGATGCAGATGAAAAAAATTTTCAAAAAGTGTATTTATAGATAGATAGATAGAACGATAGAACGATAGAATGATAGAACGATAGAACGATAGATAGACAGACAGACAGACAGACAGACAGACACAGACACAGACACAGACACAGACACAGACTGACAGACAGACAGACAGACAGACAGACAGACAGACAGACAGACAGATTAAGATTAGACAAAATTAAGTTGCAGTAACTAGAAATATCAAGTCACACTAACAAGATTTGCAGTAACTAAAACAATTAAGTTGCAGCAACTACAAAATTTAAGTTGCAGTAACTAATAAAAATGAAGTCCCAGTAACTAAAAATATTAAGGTGAGGTAACTAGAGCAATGAAGTTGCAATGACTACAAAAATTAAGATGTGGTAACTAGTAAAAAAAATAAGTTGCCGTAACAATACAAACTTGGTTCCTGTAACCAGAAAAATTAAGTTGCAGTAACTATAAAATATTATGTTGCAGTAACTAGAATTATTGAGTTTTTGTAACTAGAAAAATAAGTGAAAACTAAATATATAGTTAAATACTAGTTGAAGTCAAAATTACTAGCCCCCCTTTGATTTTTTTTCCTTTATTAAATGTTTCCCAAATAATATTTAACAGAGCCATTTTCAGGACATTTTCACAGTATGTCTGATAATATTTTTTTTCTTTCTGAAAAAGTCTTATTTGTTTTATTTCAGCTAGAAAAAAAACAGTTTTTAAATTTTTAAGAACCATTTTAAGGTCAAAATGATTAGCCCACTTAAAGCTTGTTTTTCGATAGTCTACAGAACAAACCATCATTATACAATAACTTGCCTAATTACCCTAACCTGCCTAGTTAACCTAATTAACCTAGTTAAGCCTTTAAATGTCACTTTAAGCTGTAACGAAGTGTCTTGAAAACTATCTAGTCAAATATTATTTACTGTCATCAAGAAAAGATAAAATAAACCAGTTATTAGAAATGAGTTATTAAAACTATTATGTTTAGAAATGTGTTGAAAAAAATCTCTCTGTTAAACAGAAATTGGAGAAAAAATAAACAGGGGGGCTAATAATTCTGACTTCAACTGTACTTAAGAATGTTATATGTTACAATAATGTTAATGATTTTACCAAAAAAAACGTTGGTTTTACCTTTGTTGGCGAGATCCAGGTCTTCTTTCTGCAAGGTCAATTGTCCTGCACTCAGAGCAGCGGTGTGAAGCTGAGCACGAAACAATGTCTCATGAGTCCTCGTGGAAACATTTTTTTGATAACACACAATCTGCAGTGACAGAAGAAAAGAAGATGATCCAGTATGCAGGTTTCATGAGATCAGTGCAGTCTATGTGCATACAGTGTGAAAGAGACAGGGAAAGATGTCTCTCACCATGATATCACCTTTGATCATCTGAGGAGGATCCAGAACAAAACAAACTCTGTCCATCTGACCGACATCAACCTGACTGAGAGTTACACACAAGCACAAGTACATAATCCAGAATTTTACAAAACTGCTCTTTTGTATTGTTTTAACAAATCTTGATGTTCCTACTGCAGTCCTGAAGTGTATGCAGTCTGCGGGCCTTGATTTACTCTGATAAACAGCTGGCACACTGAAAACAAAAAAACAAAACACGTATAAAAAGTGCATTACATTTCTTTATTCATTTTGGTTGCTTTTTATTTTAAGACATGTATGTTACAGTGTAACTATTCATTTAACTACTAAGTGATATTTATTAAGTACATGTACTTAATAAATAATTAGGATTAGGTTGCGGGTTATGTTTAGGGGTTAGTTGCATGCAATTATGTATCATTAATTTTAAATACTATAGTAAGTACATGGAACATCTGCAACAAGGAGACCTTAAATTAAAGTGATACCTGTATTTTTTAGGTCACTCTTTATTTCGATGGTTTGTTTGTTGAATTTAAGTTATATTGCATCTACATGCCAACTAAGTATCATTAGATTGTAAGTAGACTGTTAGGTTAGGGTTAGGGCTAGGGTTAGTGTAAGTAGACATGTAGTTTCTTATAGTCAGTTAAATGTCTGTTGAAGGAGCATATCAACAGATATTAAGCAGACAGTCTACTAATACTCAAATAGACCGTCAAAATAAAGTGTTACCAGTTTTTTATTTCTCACATTTAATACTCAGTTATGTTTCAAAGTATTAGAAGATGTTTCTCATTATAAATTAAGATTAAAGAAACAAATGAAAAAGCACAGAAGACATTCTGTAAAAGCGTTATGATTTTATTAGTATTGAGTAAGTGTTGTCGTTTTGGCCCCACTTTAGTATCTTTTTTAACTAGGATGTACTTACACCACAAAATATGAATATGTGCAATGTACTTATAATGTTAATAATGTATTTCAAAAGAACCTGAATTTAATGTTACAATGACATGCATGTACCCCCCCCCCCCCCAACACACCCCGTTTATTTTTTATCCCAATTTCTGTTTAACGGAGAGATTTTTTCAACACATTTCTAAGCATAATAGTTTTACCATAGTAGTGACACGTAAATGCTTAACAAGGTTAATTAGGTTAACAAGGCAGGTTAGGGTAAAAAAAAATTTTAAGATTTAGTTTTGGCCTTTTTTCCATTATTAAGTGGATTGGACAGTATTTCGGACAGGAAGCGAAGTGGGAGAGAGGGTAGGGACGGGAAATGTCCTTGAGCCGGGATTCAAACTCGGGACGCCCTGAAGTGCTACTACACCATATGTCAGCGTGTTACGCTAGGCTATTGTGCCAACAGGTTAGGGTAATTAGGCAAGATATTGTATAACGATGGTTTGTTCTGTAGACTGTAGAAAAAAAATATACCTTAAAGGGGCTAATAATTTTTACCTTAAAATGTTTTATTTTTAATTAAAAACTGTTTTTGTCCTAGCCAAAATAAAACAAATAAGACTTTCTCCAGGTAAATATTATCAGACATACTGTGAACATTTCTTACTCTGTTAAACCAGGGTGTCTGCGGGGTCTTAAAAAGCATTAAAAGTTCCAAAGTCAATTATGAGAAAATTAAGGCCCTTAAAAGGTATTAAAAAGTTTAAATGCCGTAATTACGAGGTCTTTAATTTTGTTCAAGCGTTGTCCAAAGTGTTTGACTCCAAAAAAAGTATAAGTATATTTATTTGCCTTCTAATATTAACAACGGCGTGCTCGATCTACGCGTTTGGTTCGGGCCAGGGCACGTCCGACCATACATCCAGGTGATGTCACATGGTTTGCCACATACACTGGAAGGTGATGTGACGCTCTCCACATGTAGCGAAACAATAGAGTGGCAAAATGGGAATATTTAAGTTTGCGTAATCCTGGTTGGAGAAAGACGAGTTTAAACAGTGGCTGAAGCCTGTCGCTGAAAACAACCGCCTAATTTTTTATTCTTTTAAGCTTGTTTTTTTTCCGAGCTTATCTGAGTTCTGTTGCATGGTTGTGCTCCATAGATTTATTTAACTACAATTGAGGAGTTCAGATGCAAAAACCTCGAAATGCCATCAGAAATGTTCTCCTAAAATGGGCACTTTTCTCAGCCTCCTATATTTATGTTCAAGTATTTCACTTATAAGGCAATGAAAAGAACTTATGCATCACTATAAAATAAAAATGTCTGAGCCTACACACAAGTGTCAGAAAAAATATCAAACAGCATTTAGAGGTTTTTGCATCTAAACTATTCAACTGTTTATTAACAACTGTAAATTACGTTAAAGGTTTTATACTGACTAGAACTTAAGGTGGTGACAAGGTCTTAAAATATTCTGAGAAGGTATTTAAAAAGTCTTAAAAAGGTATTGAAATTATCTTTAGGGTTCCTGCATATACCCTGTGAACATCATTTGGAAAATATTTTCAAATTCAAAGGAGGGGCCAATAATTCTGACTTAAACTGTATTTTAAAATACAAGCGAACATACACGCATATAAGATGTCCATTGTAACAAGCTTAATTTAATAAGTTTATGAAAATATAATTTTTTTTATAAATTAATAACAAATTCTAATACAAATTTTCTGTATTGTTTTTGTTTAAGTTTTTGTCCCTCAAAAGGATGCTAAAGATCATCAGTTAACAATTGGTTATTAATAATATTCAAAAATATCTTATTTTTATGGCTCCACAGCAGGAAGAACAATTAAAGAGCAAGTAAATTATGACAGATTTTCCCTTTTTCTGTGTTATATTTTTCTTAGAAGTCAAATGTGGGATTCCATTTGAAGTGCAAGAGAAATAACTGAGATACTAAATGAGATTACAAATAATAAAACTATTTAGAAACTAAAACATAATTCTTGACTTATAACACACAATATGTGGGTGCTTGCCTCACCTGTAGGGTGGAAGTCAGGAATGGGATGGATAGTAACACGATGGATGAAGAGCGGGGAATGGTTTAGCGGGATCTGATGCTTTAGAAGCCTGCCAAACACCTGCACATACCTGAACCATCCACAAACACCTCAGTCACTGACACCAGACAATAATAAATCAAGCCTATCATCAATAATACTCCAGCACAACTTCAGATGAAGCCAATAACTGCATCAGTCTGGGCCCTTCTGGCATTTAAAAACAGACTTTAAAGCGACAGTTCACCCAAAACTTAAGTTAATTTACTCACTCTTCACTTGTTCCAAGCCTGTTTGACTTTCTTTCTTCTGTTGAACACAAACGATTTTCTGAAGAATGCTGTAAACTTGTAGCTATTGACTGTCAGTGGTTACAGATTTTTAAGCTTCCTTTAAAATGTTCTTTTTATTTCTTCAAAAGATCTTCTTTCAACAAAAGACAGAAACCCATAAAGGGTTGGCATCACTTGAGTAAAACTAAATAAAAAAATGTATTTTCATTTTTGGGTGAACAACCCTTTAATTAGATTTATGGAAGAAAAAAATATTGTTATATATTATTATAGATTTTATTCATAGGCGCCTTTTCATGACACTTAAGAATTAAATTAAACTAAATTAAATTCAGTTTAAGTGTATTTGTATAGCTCTCTTCACAATAATTGTTTCAAAGCAGCTTTACGAAGAGTACATATTATAGCATTACAATCAAATTCAGAAAGAATAAGGTCAATATACCATAACTTTACTTGATACAAATAACTTTAGCTAAATAATAGCTTTTAACAGTTAAATTTATTAGATATAAACATAGTTAAACTCCAGTTATATAGTGTATAGGTCATGTCATTGTGTGCATGCTCTTTCATCAGAGAAATATTGCTAAGTTACGAAGTATGCTATCCATCTCAGATGCAGAAAAGCTAGTTCATGCTTTTATGACTTCTAGGCTGGATTACTGTAATGATCTGTTCGCTGGTTGCCCAGAATCCTCTATTAACAAACTTCAGCTAATACAAAATGCAGCTGCCAGAGTTCTTACAAGGTCTAGAAAATATGATCATATCACCCCAATTTTATCCTCTTTACACTGGCTGCCTGTTAAGTTTCGTATTGAATATAAAATATTGCTTCTTACCTATAAAGCCTTAAATAATCGAGTTCCTGTTTATCTAACCAACCTTCTGTCTCGCTACAATCCAACCCGCTCTTTAAGATCTCAAAACTCAGGGTCGAGTAAAGGAGGTCGAGCCTTCTCATTTATGGCCCCTAAACTCTGGAATAGCCTTCCTGATAATGTCCGAGGCTCAGACACACTCTCGCATTTCAAAACTAGATAAAAAACTTATCTTTTTAGCAAAGCATACACTTGTGCATCACTTAACGGTATGAAGCATGATGTGCCCCACGCAGGTTTTTGCATCTCGTGTATATACACTATGATCAGCAGCTACGCTAATTATTCTCTTTATTCTCTATTTCCACCTGGGGGTACTTATCCCGAGGCCCTCAGACTGTGCAGCGCCACTGATGCGATCCAAGACCAGCGAAGAGATGATCTCAAGGTCTTCATAATCCTGGACCAGGCTGTATCTTTAGCAGCTGCTGTGGTGGTCATGGTGGAGTGAGAGCATGAGACTGATTCCTGTGATGCTCCAAGGACAGACGTGTCTTCGCTGAGGTCCAGGCTCCGGCGCCTAGACTGCAGTTCTGCAAAAGACGTTTGGCCATAGGAGAAATGGTCGTGCCCAACTGAGCCTGGTTTCTCTCAAGGTTTTTTAAATCTTTACCTTCGCCAATTGATGAAGTTTTTTCCTCACCGCTGTTGCCACTATATATATGACAGGAAGTGAAGTGGGAAAGAAAGGGACGTAGGATCAGGAAAGGTCCACGAGCTGGGATTCAAACTCGGGACGCCCGGAGCACACCATATGTCAGATCTCTAATCACTGGACTAAATAAAAACTTTTGACCCCAAGGAAGTTTTAAGAGCATGTGGGAGTTAGAGTTAGTGCAGAAGTCGCTAAAGTTCCCATAAAATTAAAATATTTAGTTTTTTTAGATGCTAGTGTCAGTATGTTAGTTTGATATTAATAGGTTGTTTTTAGTCATGTGGTTCTGGTGATGCACGAAATTCAGATGGAGGGCAGGGAGTAAAAAACAATGGGAGACATAGAGGAAAGTGTGTATTTTTGCGATTTATACCATATATCAAAAGAGATATAAAAAGAAAATAAGCACATATGTTGTACATGATCCTTATACCATGAAAAGGGCGGAGTTTTCTATTGAACTAAAATATATTTGCCTGTCATCAAGGCAGTAGATACTGTATAAGCGATTACGCTTTGTAAAAAATAGCCTACTATAGTAAATAGTGCAATAAACACCTATATAGTGTTTGGAAGTATACAATAGATAATTACTTGAATTAAAACTGTTGTTGCTGTGGTACAACACAAGTGTAGTAATAAACAAATATTCAATAGGCTTCAGTTTTCTATGCTATAATTATACACCATCACAATGCACCACAGTTTACACTAACGTTACAGTATTTATCACAGTTCATCAGTTTACTGTGCTACAGTATTCTGTAGCATTCATTAACAAAGAGTTGTATACATTATACACTTTACTATGTGGATTATTATAAATAACTATAGTTTTTCCCCATGCGGATATCTTCCAGACATCACAAAATAACAGACGAAAGCATACAAAAGTGCCAAAGCATAGTTTACATTTTAATTAATTTATGTAAGGAGAAAAGGTGCTCCACAGTAATAATGTCTAGATTTTTCACAAGGGTTGCATTTTTTTTTGTTCCATCAACAAACTTAACTTTACTATCAACAAACATTTAGCCCTGCTGCGCATCTCGATGTTCACGTTCCGATTGTGAATGACATGAATTATTGCAAAATTTCATTGGAGAGCTTACATGGCAGTGTACGATATATTCTCTGATTTTGTATGTGTGGTAGTGTTTGTATCTGATTTTTATATAACACGCTAACATATTTATACACATAGCTAGGCCTGTATATAATCTTTATTAGCGCTGTCAAACGAATTATCGTGTTTAAAAAAAGTGTACACATGGATGTATTAAAAAAATATTTATTTCATGTCGCCTTTTCTTTCTTTTTTTAGCCAGTTTCTTGAATTTCTCCCCTTTATGAGCAAACTTTTGGAAGTTCAACAAAAATTGTTCCGCTTTCTTTTTTTTGGGCCGATTTAAACAATTATAAACAACATAAAACAAATATTTTGATGTTCTGATAGCGATTCCCATGTAAAAAAAAATTTGCGCATTATCACTGACGTCATGTGAAAACAACCTACAGTTTAAGCTAGTGTGCTCCAAAACAGTGACAAAATTCTGTTCAATCAGAAGATTGAAAGCTTTGGCTTTTTATGTTTTTCACTTTTATGATTTGCTCGTGCATTTTTAAGAATATCGAGGACCACAATGGAAATAAGCCTGTGGCTTTTTTGTGTATTTTATCCTCGACAGTTTTTAAAGTATGTATGAATTAGTCTAACTGGAGTTGTTTGTATATTTTTGTTAACATTGTCAAATAAAATCAATCAACCAATTCTGCCTAAAGGGATCAGCTATTTTTTTCACGTCACCTCATACTTCAGTTTCTTATCAAACTTGATCAATCAAATGATCTCTTGTATCGAACATTGCTGTCACTAATTACCTTCTCAATTGCATTGCATTTGCTGTGCTTGAGCAAAACCACTCTCACTGGCAGAGCTATGATAAAACAAAACTCTATTGTTTTTTAGTTTTTTTAAAGAGCAGGGGCTATGTCCCACCTTGTCTTAATGTTTCAGTTGAGATTACGTCCAACATCCAATAAAAATGCATATTTTAAAGCACTTCATGGAAAGTAGTATGAACATGACAAAGGTCTAAAAGATAAGAAGGCAAATAGCTGAGTGCTTTAAGTTAAATGTACAATTTTGAAATTTACATGGAATTGAACTGGAGGGCAGTGTAAATGCCGCCAACTAGAAGAGATGTGATCTAAAATGGAAGTTTTGGTGATAACTCGGCCAGCAGCTTTTTGTACCAACTGTAACGTAAATAATGATTTGAAAGGAAGCCCATATAATAAAGCATTACATTAGTTGATTTATGATGTCACGCGAGTATGTTAAAAAAGCAGCAGTGTTCTTCAATTAAAGGGAGAGTTCACCCACAAATGAAAAATCTGCCATCATTTGCTCAATCTCCACTTCTTCCAAACATGATTGAGGTTCTTTCTGCTGTTGAACATAAAAGAAGACCATTTGAAGAATGTTGGAAACTGTTAGTCATTGCCTTCAATAGTGTTTAATTTCAAACTACGAATGTCAATCGTTACCAGTTTCTAACATTCGTCAATATAACTTCTTTTGTGTTCAACAGAAAAAAAACTCCTAAAGAACCACTCGAGAGTGAGTAAATGGTTGAACTATGCGTTTAGATGGCTTAAGAGCTTCTTTACAGTGATGCCAAAGAAGCTTCTTTGTGTTGTTCCAGTAACAGATCAGAGCGGAATATTTATGTTGCCGTTATGAAAGCTTCATGATAACTCATCTTACCTAAAAATGCTTCTAGAGTCAACAGAGAACAAAGAGCATAAGTAAAGGAAAATGGTCATACACTGAACAGCGGAGGAATACGCTTAACATAAAAATAAAAAAAAACTCTTCCTCAATTTGCACATGGCGTGAGGAATGACACGCGGTGGCCTATGAGGATGATGTAAAAAAGTTGTAAATGAAGATGTTTCACAGAAAAAGGGAAGTGGGTTTAATGTCAGCATATGGGGGACTGCATATGGGGGATTTCCTGTCATGTGTGAGCCTGAATGTAACGTCCAGAGTGTAACCTTCACTCGTGACACACTGCTGAGTGACTAACAGCAAAACCTCAGGACGATTCAAGAAGAAAAACAACAGATTTCATTTCTGAATTTTTAAGAAAAAAATGCTTTTGAAGTAGGGGAAGAATGAGACAAGACTGATATATTACTTGTGCCTAATTCTAAACATGACCATACACTAAAAAAGATTAACTGTTTGTAACCTTTTGATTGTATTTAATTTGTCAGATTTTTAAAAAATGTATGTTGTCAGATTCTTTAGAAATAATCTAAATCTGTTAAAAAAATTAATACTATTAGATTTTAAAAATTATATGAATATGGTATAAATATATCTAGCTGTAATAAAAAAAACTGATCCAATTAGTACACTGTAAATGTAACCTCAGGGAGATGTGACACTGACAACAAGGGTGAGGATCCAACTGCAGGATTTATTAACAGGATGGTCAAGCAAGCAATAATCAGAACAGGAGCAAACAGATGTATAAGGGCAATCCAGAGTTGTGGTCAAAATAGCAGGCAGATGGTCAAAGGCAGGCAGCAGACAGGAATATAACGATAAACGTGGCAAGGATCAAAACACAGATAAACAAACCAGGAAACGCTTTGTGATGTCACTCTATACAGATGAACAAGACTCAGCCTTGTTGTCAGTGTCACATCTCCCCGAGGTTACAGAAGACTCAGCCACATTGTGTGTTTGTGTGCTCACTAAATAGTCCATGTATCAGTGCTTGAGAGGCTACAGCTGTGAGAGTGCAATCAAAGGTGACTAGGATCAGGTGTGTGCGTGTGGCATGACTGAATATGTAGTCCATCGCACAGCAGATCTGTAGTTCTTGTGATTGTGTGTGTGTGTGTTTATCAGCGATCTGAGGGGAGAGGATCGCTGGTGATCGTGACAGTAAAATCCAAAACTTAAGTAGTATACGGATATGAATATAAAGTTTGATAAAGTTTGGTCTATGTGAGAGCTGCTTAAGTGAAGATTTATGGTTGCTGACACAAACTGAATTTGATAGAAGAAAGATTTAAAAGTGTATTTAAGATGTTTCTTTCTAATCGACTGAAAAAAGCAGAAAAGCAAATAAGCCCAATATCACAAAATGCACGAATAAAGTGTGCTTTTGCCAACAATATACTGTTTTAATGATCTAGGTGCAAAGTCTAAAGCGCATGGCCCAAAAGCATTAAGGGCATGTCTGAATCCACTTTTGCTATTTCAAGGACGGAAAAATACGCTCTGTGTCGCGACACATGGTCTAACAGGGTTGAGCTTATTCTCTTAATGAGTTATGGGTGTGTTTTGAGAATAAACCAATCAGAGTCTCATCTCCCATTCCCTTTAAGAGTCAGTTGCATCACGCTATGATGCATTTGCTATTTACATGGCGGACTTTGTAAGTGGAAAAACTGAACGCTTCACTAGCGAGAAAACAGTTGAAAAGCAGCCTCCTCCAATCGGGCTTTACTTTTACTTTCTCTCTTTCATGGATAATGTGTTGTACGCACAGACATCCATTAGCCTACATAATTAATTTGTTAAGCACAAATTTGTTTCAAAATTCAGTTCTAATTTCCAGCAAACGTATAAATGAACAGTAATAACGAAGTTTGGGAAGAGTTATATCCAAATACACATGCTATGCCCCATATGGTCCAAAACCTGACAGGTGGACAAATCTAAGCTTGTTTTTAATAAAACAAATATACATATGCATATAATAAATAATACTACTAATAATAACATTATACAAAAGCAAATTGTCATGAATAAACTGAAAAAAGCCCCCCGAGATGAAGGCATGAAAGCAGTGGTTTTTATATTTATGTAGAAAGTAATATTTTTTTAAATATTTTAATCCTTTAATCCTTTTTCATTTGTAAAGGTATTTGCATATTGCTGTACATCCAGCATGTTGTAAGCAATGTGTAAGCGAGGCACACAACTAACGCGCTTTGTGCTGGACTTTAGACCTGCTTTTAGCTTGACTTATAACATACTGTACATATAGCATAGTGGACTGCCAATGTATTAAAGGCTGAAAATTATTTGGCTAGTTATGGCTAGTTAACTGTCAAATAAAGGATTTCCCTCAGTATACAGTAGTAGAGTATATACTATAGTAAAAGTAAGCAAATTGGCCTTGTTTATTCTCTGTAATACCCAACGTATGTACAGGAACAATTGTGGAAAAAAAAAATGTATGAATAAACGACTGAGCCTTGCCTTTTCTGAGATGGAGTCATAAGGTTAACCATTTGATCACTGCAGAACCTCTTCATGGAGTACAGATCTAATGCATGTTCCTCGCTGAGAAACAAGAGAACAAGAAACAGGTCATAAACACAAAACATTGTACAAAATCATCAAATCTGCACTATCAATAAACAATTAAGTCGCCATGAAATCAGAATGTACCCTTTTGATTTGTAGATGTATATATTAGCTCTTGTTAGAAGTTATGTATCAGAGCACTTCATTCTTTTGTAAAAATCCATTTGAACTCATAAACTTGAATCAAATACCATAACCTTCCCTGTCCCCTCGAAAAAAGTTTACTTCACTTCCTGGTCACATGGAATGCCTTTAGGGCAAGGATATCAGTGAATGTTTCATTTCTGCTCTGCATTCATGTATTTGTCAACCTTCCTTCATTTTGTTATCAACACCCATTTTTCAAGAATCCAATTAGTTCCCAAAGGACAAAATCATGCCCTGCCCTCTATTTTTTTTTTCATTTCAGGACCATGTCAAGTGGATGTACGTCATGACAGTGGGGAAAAAGGAGAATCTTAACTTCCGTTTTATGATAACTCTAACCTAAAGAGCTTCATTTATGCACTTTAATCACAATAAATAATTTTTGCATGTTCACAACAAGTAAAAGTGTAGTTCGATTGTAGAGGTGTGAACCTACACTGGTCTCACGGTTCGGTTCGGTTACGATTATCATGCCATCGATTCGGTTCAATTCGATATCACGGTGCATTGACGAATCTTTCCATATACAGGTTTTTTTTTTCACAGCACAGCAATTGTTATATTAAAATGTATAAATATATTTATGTACTATTTGTAAAACAATTTTTTCCTTTAATACAAACAGTAAGATATATAAACTACATTATTAAACAACACGAGCATTTATAGCAAATAAACAAATACAAATATCCTGCTCGCTTTCTGAGCCTTGTCTACCAAGTTCTTTCTTACACCCCTTTGATTGGTCACGCGCTCAACAGAAAGGGCTGCAATTGGCTCTTACACGCTGGCGCTCTTCACAGATGCACTCATGGGCCACAGTGAGAGAGAGAGAAATGGATATTACTTTCATTCTCTTAATCACAGTGAAATAGGGGCTTTTGCTGTAAGTGTCAGTGAAACAGTGTTCAGCAAACACACACGCAGTGAAATTGTGCACAGTTTCTGAGTTTTTACGTAGTTAGAGCATTGTAAATACTCGCACTCGCCCCCCTCGCCATAGTAAGCTATGGCGACATAGCGCATGTGAGTTAAATGACGTCAGTACATAATAACCGGTTATGATTATTACTGAACCGATACCGAATTGTCCGCGTTTGCATCGCGGTGCACCGAAGAAACGATTAATTTTGACACCCCTATTCGATTGAGTGTAGAATCATGGGAGTTCATTCAATTCTAAAGGACTTAGAAATCAGAATCAAGCAGATTAAGCAAAATGATTTCAATAAAAAGAACGAAAGAAGAAATGCACAAACTGGTAAGAAGAAACTGGTAGTGATTGCTTTGCTTTGGCTTTTTCAGGGTAAATTTTTGTGATCTCCGGATTGTAACAGAGAAATACTGGAGATATCTCTGTATACTGATGGTATTTCATGCTGTTCAGCCATATAATCTTAAAATGTAAACAAAATAGCCTGTTTTGTCATCACTGTAGGCATTACGCTAGAGAATCATTCAAGCTTTAAAGTGACGTTGGTGAAGTAGCAACAGTTCCTGCTGTTCTGATGTGAGCTGCAGATGTGAATGAATGGCAGAAGAAAGTAGCTCCTCATACAAAAGGGTTTTATGACTCTCTGTGTTTGATTTTATTTTTTTTACACGATTATGTCTATAAAAGCAATATCACACTTGTAGCAGTGCAATGTGGCTGTATATCGTCACTGGTGGTACACTAAGGCACGCATGCCTCCCACCAGTGCCGATACACAGCCACATTGCACTGCTACTCATGTGATATTGCTCATACACTGTGTGTGTATATATATATTGTGACGGAGGTCTATCCCATTCACCGAGGTCCTGGCATAAATCACGGGCAGCTGGCAGGCGCAATCAGGATGGGATCAGCGGCACCTGCGCCTCGTCAGCCCCACCGCATAAGAGAGAGGAGAGACGGCTTCATTCTGAGCTTGATCTCCCTCGTGAGCAGCAGCTAACGTCTCTCTCTCTCTCACCCTTACAGACAGCGCCTGAGATCTCTGAGCACTTCATGCGGGAAGCACCGAACCTCCCGGACTTCATTCTCAGAGAGGACTGGACTGAACTTAAAGCCACCGCCTAGGAGAAAGGCACGAGCTAAGAGAAGCAAGGAGAAGACACACACACACTGCACTCACGGAGCACCTTTTTCAACCCCTTTCAGTTGTTATCCTTAATAAATCCACCCTCCGGGGATATTTTTGTTTAAAACCTTGTTGTGTGGTCCCTCTCCTGCGACATCTGGTGGAGAATGCGGGCATAGACCCAGGGGGGATCATTCACAAGTGTTCATCACCCCGGACACTCTAACACTGGTTTTTTTTTTGTGTTTTTTTTCCCGGATTCAGGATCGTGTACGGTGTGCGGCGCTCTCCGGCATCATGGAGGAACTCGTCAAGCACCTCACCGAAGTAAGCATTAGACAACAACAAATAGTGGAGTTTCTGGCGAAGCAGCAGGCCGAGACGGAGCGGAAGGTCAGCGTTATTCAGGGTGCCAGCGCCCAGGATGCCCCTACGCCCGATGTGAGAGCGCAGGCTGCGCGGATGCTACAGAAGCTGACTCCACATGACGACGTCGAATCTTACTTACAACTATTTGAGTCCACTGCAGCATCTGAAGGCTGGCCCCTCGACAGCTGGGCACGGGCGCTGGCGCCCTTGTTAACCGGCGAGGCGCAACGTGCTTTCTTTTCTTTAGACCCCAGTGTATCTGATGACTACAGTGAATTAAAAAGGGAGATTCTCGCACGTCTTGGATTATCACCGGTCTCAGCAGCGCAACAGTTCCACAACTGGGAGTATCGCCCTCGCCGGCCGGTGCGGGCGCAAGCTGCTGACCTGTCCCGTCTCGCCCGCCTGTGGCTGCTGGAAGGAAGCCCCTCCGCCAGCCAGGTCGTCGAAAGAGTGGTGCTGGACAAGATGGTGAGAGCTCTTCCCCGCGTGCAACGACAGTCCGTCTGCATGCGCAACCCCGCCACACTATGGGAGGCCGTGGAGGCTATCGAGCTGGCGGAGGTGGCCCACCGCTGCGAACCCGGAGAGCGTGCGCCGCCGTACTCCCGGAGGGTGGTCCAGGACCTGCGTTCGCCAGAGGGCACCCCGCGGCCAGAGAGCAGACCGGCGGCTACCTCTCCTCAGGATGAACCGATGCCCACGGAACCACCGTCACCACCCAGGAAAAAGTGGCTGGCGGGATGCGGATTCCATCATCGGCTGCCCGAAGGAGCTCCGGGCGTGGCGGTGAAGGTCAACGGACGCCGGTACCATGCACTGCTCGACTCGGGAAGTTCCGTGAGCCTGCTGAGGAGCCAGCTCCTCCCACCTCGGCCGGAAAGTCAAGCGGTTCTACCCCTAACTTTTGTGCATGGAGAAACAAAAGATGTGAGAGCCCGCCAAGTGCAGCTGCGAGCCAGAGGAGAAACCTGGATGGTCGAGGTGGGTCTAGTCAAGAACCTGCCGGTGCCAGTGCTCCTCGGCCGGAACTTCCCCGGGTTTTCCCGTCTCCTCACCGCCGCCACCAGCCGACCCGCCAGCCCTAGAGGGAGCCGCCCAACCCCGTCGCAGGAGAAGGCTCCATCCACCTCGGCTGCCCTGATGACGTCGGATAGCGGGAGAGATGGTGAGTCTGCCCCCCCCTCTGCTAATCTGTTTTATGATGTGTTCCAGCAGGTCACACGAGGGGGGTCCTTCAGCCGCGAGCAGCACGAAGACGACCGTTTGAAGAACTGCTGGACGCAAGTGCGCGTGGCTGAGGGACAGGAACTCCAGCCAGGGCCCCATCCTCTCCCGTACTTCATCGTTAAGGATGGTCTGCTCTACTGTGTCGCAGAGCGACGGGGGGAGGTAAAGGAGCTGCTCGTCGTTCCCCGGTTGAAGACGGAGACGGTGCTGGAACTCGCGCACTCCCATCCGATGGCCGGGCACCTAGGAGCGGCGAACACGGCGCAGCGGATCCGGGACCGTTTCCACTGGCCGGGAATCGACGGCGAGGTCAAGGCTTTCTGCCGTGCATGCCCCACGTGCCAAACAACATCACCGCGCACGCCTCCCCCCAGTCCGCTGATTCCACTTCCCATCATCGGGGTGCCCTTCGAGCGCATTGGGATGGACTTAGTGGGGCCGTTGCCGAAGTCTGCCCGAGGCCATGAGCACATCCTGGTCATTGTGGACTACGCCACCTGGTACCCGGAAGCCGTGCCCCTACGCAAAGCCACCGCGAAGAACATCGCCCACGAGCTGTTCCTGCTGTTTAGCCGGGTGGGCATCCCCAGCCAGATCCTGACTGACCAGGGAACCCCGTTCATGTCCCGGCTGATGGCTGACCTCTGCCGGCTGCTCAAGGTGAAGCAGCTCCGTACGTCCGTGTATCACCCCCAGACTGACGGCCTGGTCGAGCGCTTTAACCAGACCCTCAAGGCGATGTTGAAGAAAGTGGCTGCTGACGATAAACGGGACTGGGATCAAATGCTGCCGTATGTGCTCTTCGGAATCAGAGAAGTGCCTCAAGCTTCCACGGGATTCACACCGTTTGAGCTGCTGTTTGGCCGTCAGCCTAGGGGGCTCTTGGATGTCGCCCGTGACGCATGGGAACAGCAGCCGGTAGCGCTCCGCTCTGTGGTCGAACACGTTGCCCAGATGCGTCAGAAGATCGAGCGGGTCATGCCGTTAGTCCGGGAACATCTGGCCCAGGCGCAGCAAGCCCAACAACGGCACTTCAACCGGGCAGCCCAGCCCCGGGAGTTCCAGCCGGGAGAGCGAGTGATGGTTCTGGTCCCCACCTCCGCCTGCAAATTCCTGGCAAAATGGCAGGGGCCATACACCATTACTGAGAAAGTCGGCGATGTCAACTACAAAGTGAGACAGCCAGGAAGAAGACAGCCCGAGCAACTGTACCACATTAACCTGCTGAAGAAGTGGGTGGGGACCCGAGACCAGCTAGCCGCACTCGCCGCCTGTTCCCCGGTGGTCGTGGATACCAACAGCGATCTCTCGGCTGCCCAGAAGAGGGAGCTGCAGCACCTGGTCAGTCAGTTCCAGGATGTGTTTTCCCACCTGCCCGGGCAGACCAACGTTGTTGAACACCACATCCGCACTCAACCTGGAGTTATCGTCCGGCAGCGGCTTTACCGAGTACCGGAAGCCCGTCGGCAGGCGATAGAGGAGGAGATCCAACACATGCTCAAGTTGGGGGTGATTGAGCCATCCCGGAGCCCGTGGTCCAGCCCCATTGTGATGGTCCCAAAACCGGACGGCACCCTCCGCTTCTGCAACGACTTCCGACGCCTCAACGAAGTTTCAGAGTTTGACGGCTACCCCATGCCCCGAGTGGATGAGCTGCTGGATCGGCTAGGAAGAGCCAGGTATATTTCAACGCTTGACCTCACTAAGGGCTACTGGCAGGTGCCAGTGGCCGCGGAAGACCGGCCCAAGACCGCCTTCTCCACTCCTTCAGGCCACTGGCAGTACTGCCGTCTTCCGTTCGGCCTCCATGGGGCCCCAGCCACATTCCAGAGGATGATGGATATCCTGCTCCGTCCCCATCAGGCTTACGCCGCCGCCTATCTGGACGACGTTGTAATCCACTCGGAGGCGTGGGAGGACCATCTGGACCGTCTGCGGAGGGTGCTCACGGAGCTCCGGAGAGCCGGCCTGACCGCCAACCCCCGCAAATGTCACCTCGCCCAAGCAGACGCGCAGTACCTGGGATTCCGCGTGGGACGGGGCGTGATCCGTCCCCAGGATCAAAAGGTCGAGGCCATCCAGAACGCGCCTCGGCCGACCAACAAGACCCAGGTACGAGCCTTCTTGGGGTTGGCGGGGTACTATCGATGTTTCATCCCCAACTTCTCCTCCTTAGCCGCCCCCCTGACAGACCTTACCAGGAAGGGGCAGCCGGAGAAGATCGAGTGGACTCCGGAGCTGGAGGGGACGTTCCGGAGCATCAAGCGGGCGCTCACCACGGAGCCGGTACTGCGGGCGCCCGACTTTAGCTGCCCCTTCCTGCTACAAACGGACGCTTCAGACACAGGGTTGGGAGCCGTCCTGTCCCAAGTTCAGGAAGGTGAGGAACACCCTGTGATCTATATCAGCAGGAAGCTGAACCCGGCCGAGACCCGGTACGCGGCCGTCGAAAAGGAGGCCCTGGCCGTCAAGTGGGCAGTCCTGGAGCTGAAGTACTACCTCCTGGGCCGGCGGTTCACCCTCCTCACGGATCACGCCCCGTTGCAGTGGATGTCTAGAGCCAAAGAGACCAACGCTCGGGTGACCCGCTGGTTCCTTGCGCTCCAGGACTTCCACTTTGAAGTCCGTCATCGGGCCGGGGCCGACAACGCCAACGCCGATGGCCTATCCCGGATCTGGGCCGGATATGCAGGTCTGTCGGGGGTCACTCCCCACCC
>CAIGQZ010033212.1:923417-956971 GCA_903798205.1 Danio tinwini
TGTGTGTGTGTGTGTGTGTGTGTGTGTGTGTGTGTGTGTGTGTGTGTATTAGGGGTGTGACAAGATCTCGTACGACGAGAGATTAAATTGTGGCGAGATTTCTTGTAGAGGTGAAAAGTTGTCTCGTCAGTTGTGATGGTATGATGGAGCGTAAGGGTGAAATGAGCATTGACGATTGGAGGCAGGATTGGATTTGATCTGCAAATAAAGTGCTTTGCACACACCTGGCAACCCAGGCCGGCCTCAGAGTTGTGCTTGTCACTTGGTTGGGTGGGCGGGTGTCGCAGGTGCCGCATCCAATATAGGCTACAACTACAGCCTCACACATTATGGTTCGTATCCATGCAATGGAATAGCACTTCAGATATGCTGAAAGGCTTAATCGTCGTAAACATAAATGGAATTACGATGTGGAGTATTCCTATTTTAGTCGCATTTTTAAAGTGCAGATATGTAAACGCCGTAATCAAACTATTAACACTATGAAGGACTTTTAGCCGCATTTTACGACAGGACCTACACACCTAGCGAGTCAGTAAAGCACCACAGACGCACACATCTCAAAGCGCGTGCAAACAAACACACACACTCACTGAATGAACTCCTGGAGACTCATCGTCACATCATCATCACAGAACACACGTTTATACTGTCCGGGAAAAGCAGATTTTGTTTTTCATTCTGCGTGCGGTAGCATCATTAAAACAACTCTCCTATCAGTCCTTCATATTCGCACGATCGCATCCAGTAGCTCAGAGTGAGTCACGGGGCCTGAATGAAATCTTGCTAAATGAAAGTGAAACTCATTTATTAAATTAAAAATGAAATACAAAAAAATACATATATTTGTTTCAGTGTGTGGAAATAAGTTTGATATATAATGTGAAATTGTACAGAGGAGAAGCCAGTCGGTAGTTTATTTATAGCTAAATATTTAGCAGTGTTTGCATGTCCTTTATGACATAGAATTCATTTAAGTAGAAATAAAATACCATTCATTACAATGTTTTTAAAAAGCACCTAAATTGTTTTGTATTTTGTGTTTTTTTTCTAGTTGAATAAAAATCTATTTTACATTCATATATTTGCTAATATTTAAAATTATGTATAAATTGATTATTTTCCATTCACATAGGTTATTAGCAAAATATTTAGCAGTGTTTGCATGCCTAATACTGCGTATAATTCATTAAAATATAAGTAAAATAACATTCATTGCAAGTTGATTTAAAGAAAGCACCTAAGTAGTTTTGCGATTTGGGTTTTTTCCCCAGTTTTTCCATTTTTATATTTCATCATTGAGGACTTCTTAAAAATAGTGTAAAAATCTTGTCTCGTTTTTCATAAACCCAATCTCGCATCTCGTTTCGTCTCGTAGAGTAGGCATCTCGTCGCACCCCTAGTGTGTGTGTGTGTGTGTGTGTGTGTGAGAGAGAGAGACCACTGAGAGCTGTATCAGAGCAGAACTAATAAATATATTTATGACTATTCCAAATATGGTCAATAAGGACCTTCTGATTCTAGTGCTTTTTGATGGGGTAATAAAGGAGAGTATAAAACCACTTCTGGATACATGTTTAACTTGCCTAAATGACATAACTACTATGTAAATATCAGAAAACAATTTCAATTATTTAATCAATGCATTATATGGCACCTTTAATTCAAAATCAAAATTCTTAGGAATTTAAAAAGCTTTGAAAACAAGCAGCAAATATCTGAGAGGAAATATGGTCCCTTTGAATATTGTGTCGAATAATAGAGTGCTTGAGCCTTTGTCTGCTTTTACCCACTTTCCTGATTTTATCTGACCCTTTGATCTAAAACTGCACCATTTAGATATGAACCTGAAAGCAGATAATGGAAAACAATATGAAGAGCAGCAGCTTTCATTTCTGCTCTGACAGACATGTTTTTAAGCTTAACAATTTTAGCTTAACAATTAAGAAAAAATTATCAGTTTTTTAGGATTTACTGAATTTACCATGTATTGCTTTGAGTAAATGTTAACATTTGTTTATTTTTTGCAATTTTGTCCAAATTTCAAAAAAAGAGTGATGTCATTTAAAGCTTTTCGTTCAGAAAATGACAGTTTGGAAGATTATTAATTGTTTTTATTTGTTGTGAATGAATTTGAAAATCAGGGATGTTCTACAAAAAAATAAATTCGCAACTGAAGTTAAAACAATACAGTGTTGTAAAAATGAAGATTAACATGTCTGAACACATGGTACCTCTTATTTTATGCAAGCAAAATGTAAATCACAAAATTTTTATTTCAAATTCGAAAGAAATGTTATTAATAGTTTATTAGCTCTGTTTTAAATGCGCATTTGCAATTATTTGTGTATGACAACATTGGATATGTGTGGGCTGTCAATGACTGTTTTGGATAATATATTTTTTTCTACGTCATGACAGTTTAACCCAAATAAGAATTTTCCCCAGAGATACTCATCTGAAAAATTTAAAAACATGTCTGCCACTTTTTTTCTGAAAACTTAGGGAAAAGATCATGCTGGCGATTAAATCTAATGATCACCAAGAAGCTCATAATTGCGTCACATGTTTTACTTTGTTCTGAAATTGTTAACCTTAACAACATCGGAATTGAGTGAATCTCAGTTCTGCTGCATTTTCAAAAAAGACTCAGAAACTGTTTTCAAAAAAAGACGATTGCTCAAAAAGTTTTCTGTGTCATTTTAACCTCCTAAAAAGTTACAGACTACATGTTTAAAAAAAAAGCGAGTAAAAAAAATGTTTGCTATCTCTAATAGAAAGAAAAATATACTGACTTGTAAATGAAATATTTGTATCAACAAGCTTTCAAAAAGCTAAACTGGTTAGACCAGAAGTGAGGAGGAAGGGGGTAAATGCGTTGTGTCAGGTGGGAAGGTGTGGCTTGAGCTTGAGTGAAACCAGAACAGTGCTAGGGCATGCTTGGGAAAAAATAAATAAATAAATAAAATTGTAAAATCGTAGAACTGAGGTTTACGTGAATTACCTCAATCAGGTTTCAAACACTCTGATGCAGCTGTTTGCATACTTCGAACATGTATACTGCAACATTTGTCTTTTAGTCCAACATATAATAGTTATGTCCATCTGTGAACGCTTACCTCTTCTAGAACAGATGTAAGTGCACTTTGACTCCATGTGCTCCCTTTGAGAAGTGCTCCTCGCAGGTCTCTGAGACCCTCTGGTTTGGTATGAGGACTGGCCAGATGATCTGGTTCTGATATTTTTGTAAATACATAATTTAAAGCAACAGTATTACAAAAAGAGGTACAACATATGCAAAACACATATTATTTCCTCATCTTTGCAATTTGTTTACTTTTGCCTCCACATTTAAATCTGTATGTTGTTAGTTGTTTGTTTAAACAAGTATGTCGTCTCACCTCTCACTGCCTGGTCGTCGGTCACTAGGACGGTCCCGCTGGCTGCGGGGTTCTCTGTCTCTCTTTTCACCATTTTGTCTTCTCTCTTCACCATTTCTCTCTCTCTGTGTACGCTGATTTCTGGGTGGCTGGCTCATTACTTCGAGAGAGAAAGATGCATTAGTGTATAATGTGTGTGCAGAGGTTTACAAATTTGATTCAAGAAGGTCTGAAGACAACTCTATATATTGTAATAGTCCATTTTATTAATTCTAACAATACAAAAACACACACACAAACACACAGAGACAGACACACAGAGGCAAACAGACAGACAGACAGACAGATAGACAGACAGATAGACAGATAGATAGATAGATAGATAGATAGATAGATAGATAGATAGAATTATACAGATATAACGTTTATCTAGCCTATTGATTGTGTACGAACCACTGCATCTACCTATTTACACAGTGAAATATCCACAATATTGGTTGCTAAAACTGGTATAAAATACGAAAATATTATTCCTAACCACAACTGTTGTTTTGGGGGGGGGAAATAAAATGTTTCAGCTTTCTGCGTCAAAAACATACAGTAACCTGTGGGTGAGTATCGGTGAATGAGTTTCACTCTCGTGTCCTGTTTCAGCTGACTTCAGTAAAAACAACAACATTAAACTAGTTTTGTCTGAATTTAAAGAGCAAATAATGTTCATAAACAACAACGACGTCAAAAAACAAAGACAACTTACTTGTTAATAAAGGTTGCTGATCACATTTGTTTTTGTTTTCCCAATCAAAACTCCACTTTTTTCCGCCGACATGCGATTTAGACTAAACCCTGTGAGTGAAATCTCGCGATGATTACCTGGGTTTGACGACAGGTGAAAACAGAAGTATCATACGCGGCAACCCCGAAATGAAGTGTCAAACTTTGTTATCTGTGCGATCGCCTATTCACAGTTTGAACGACCCAATACGTGACAACAGAAGCAAAGGTCACGACAGACTGAGAGCATGGACTTGTGTCCTCAACAAAAGTGGCTCTGTTTTTGATCAAAACATACGCGAGTGCCGGAGGAAGAGCATTGTTTTTGATTCACTCAAACGAATCGATTCTTTTGAATCAGCTTACTAAAGGGTTCATTAAGTGATTTGTTGATGAGGAAATCAACTGATCAAACCTTTTTTTATTAAATACAAATTCTGTTGAGAACAAAAGCATAAACAGTCAATATACAGTTAGATGAATATTGGAATAGGACACTTAGCACAACAAACATTTAATTTAATCCTAAATTTAAACAAATCTTCTGAAATAAATAATATATGAAGGTAACAAATAAAAACGACAAATTATATAATAAAATATAATCATTTATAATTTTTGTGAAGTAAAAAAAGAATCAAAACGTAATACATTTAATAATTAAATATATAGACCATATCATGTGAAAGTAAAAATAATAATTCTACCAGTAATGTAGGCTACCTCAGATGTTTGTTTCTAAAAAGTTGTCATCAAATTTTATTTTGAAGGTCAAGATAGGCATATAAATAATAAAATTTTTCATACAAATGTCAACAATTCGCTATTCATTCAATTAAATTCAATTCACATTTATTTGTATAGTGCTTATATACAATGTAGATTGTGTCAAAGCAGCTTCATATAGAGAGTAAATTAAAACAGTATCAGTTCAGTTTTCAGAGTTTAAGTTCAGTTCAGTTTAGCTCATTCAGTGTGGTTTAATAGTCACTACTGAGAGTCCAAACACTGTGGAGCAATTCCATTGATGCGCAGCTCTACAGATCCTGAACCATGCAAGCCAGTGCGACAGCGGCGAGGAAAAAACTTCACCAAAGTGAAGATTTAAAAAAAAAAACTCGAGAGAAACCAGGCTCAGTTGGGGACAATATTTCTCCTATGGCCAAACGTCTTGTGCAGAGCTGCAGTCAAGGACAGCATCCAATGCATGGATTCATTTTTCCGACTCATGATCAACATAAACTGATAAACAACCTGATGAACAATCAGAAAATATTTGTACTACTGTATACAAAACCACTTTGTATACAAAGACAAGCAGTTTTCTTTCTTTTTTTATTGCATAACAAAAACAATAGCATACAAAAAATGAGGAATACAATGCTTACATTTTTTCACATCAAAAGAACAAATCAATAGAATAAAAAAACTAAAAATAAATAAAATAACAGGAGATATATAAATTACAAGAAATTCACATATGAAAATGATCCAAAATTACATACGTCCTTATAGCTTTTTTATTTTTAATGTTATTTAGGGTTTCAATATAATGCTTAAGATCAATTTTAAACAATTAAGTGTTAGATTTATCAATAAACCATTTTTTTGTATACATGGTACTTCCCATATATAATCATTAAATTAATAAACAAATTTTGCTCCAAATTATTATTGTCAAAAAATATCTTTACAAAATTATTTTGTAAGTTTAAATATAAGAAATTCAACATCAAACCAAAACATTTGGGTATATGTGCATAAAAAAACAGGTGTTTTATCGATTCCTTTTCTAATTCACAAAAAGTGCACGCAGACTCCATGTCTCAAAAAATGTAACAACTTGTTTATTCATTCATTTTCTTTTTTCAGCTTAGTCTCTTTATTAATTTGGGGTCGCTTATTCAGCATATGTTTTACGCAGCGGATGCCCGTCCAGCTGCAACCCATCACTGGTAAACACCCATAGTCTACGCACTCATTCACACACATACACTACGGACAATTTAGAGCGAATTCAAATATAGCACATGTATTTGGACTGTGGGGGAAACTGCAACACCCTGAGGAAACTCCACACAGAAACAACCCAGCCGAGGCTCAAACCAACGATCTTCTTGCTGTAAGGTGAACGTGCCACCCACCACGCCACCGTGCAGCCCTTAACAACTGGTTTCACTGGATAAATTAAATTAATTAGTTTATATGTCACTTCTTTAACTTTGTTGGTGAGGTAAGTACCAAACTTTTTTCCACTCAATCTGCTCAAATAAGGAATTCCAAAAAGGTTTGCATTTGGGCAACAATGTGGTTCTGCATAAATTTTAAATGTAAAAGTTATACAATTTATTCTCTATAATTATTACACTATTAACTGACTAGTATGTAAAAGATTGGATTCAGGGGACATATTACCAGATAAAAGCCGAACAAGTCCTTCAAGCGGTTATACTCCAGGACAGAAAGAAATTGAAGAACTACATGTAGAAAGGGGCGTATTCGTTCAGCAGGTCAAACCAATGAAACACGCCTTCACTTCGCGCACTCGAATCCTATTTGCTGATGGCAAAGTCAGTCACTGAAGAGGAACGCCTTTAGACGCTTCAGGAGTTTGTTTCTAGAGAACCGAACAAAGGAAGATTCGCTCAAAACGTGAATGAATCTCTTATAAAACCGTCTGAGGCGTCGTCCTGAAATGTCCCAATAAAAGAAAATGAAATAATTTATGTGCGGATTATGCAACTATGTGTGAGTGTCAACAGTAAGTATCAAGCAGCACGTAAGCTGAATAAGCCACTGTAAGAGATTTAAATACAGTAAAAGAATGGAATGATACAAAGGGGGTGTTGACATTTCGAGGACAATCATTTGCATTTATTGTCCTTCTGACTCAAGCACACTGCACATTAAGAAGAAGTCTTTAGGTGAAGCTATTTTGCAAAACAATAATACAAAAATAAAACATGTTTACTTGTAAAAAACAAACAAACATGATAAGAAGTTATTCATGATTGCTACACTAACCACAGTTTAACCATAGCATTTATAGTAAGAATGTGGTTATACACCTGGTTATCAGTTTCATTTTCTTTACCATAATGAAAGCATGGTTCAAAGTAGGGGTAGCTCTATTCGATTCAGTTGGATAATGATCTGAAGTTAATTAGCCTTATTAGCATAATTGATTGCCAGGCCTGTTGCACCAGCATGGTTTGGTTGCTTCATGTTTGTGCATTTGATTTTTGTTGAACTGTGAATATTATTTTAAAATATTGTAATGCACATGCTGATGCGTGTGTAGGAGACATGGATACTGGGTTAGATGACCTGGAGCTGAGAGAGTCACAGAGGGAATATCTGGACTTTCTGGATGATGATGTGAATAATTTGAATAATCTTTATGTGTTTGACTTGTGGGCATCTTGAACTGTATAACTTCTTGTCTGTCAAACTAAATCTTCTTTTTTTTTGTCATTAACAGCAAGACCAGGGCATCTACCATGAAAAGGTCAGGAGTATGGTGTCTGATGGACAGTGTCGTCTCGTTGTCAACATTAATGATCTAAGAAGAAAAAGTGAAAAAAGAGCTAAAGAGTAAGCAATTTTATTAAAAATATATATACATTTTGTTTCATATTTTGCTTTTTTTTTTTTTTTGGAAAGTTTTAGATTTTTCCTTTCGAAACTTTATTTAACAGGGGGTTTGCACTTCAACATTTGGTCAGTAACCCTACGTGTGGCCATACAAGTGTTTTTTTTGGGTGTCAACAACAGCATGGATTGCATGGTTAATGTCTTACTGAATATGTTGCTCTGCTGTCTGAACTATATAAAAAGCATGTGGAAGCTGCTGAATCATTTAAAGAACGGCTTAGTGAAGCAGAAAAGGAGCAATATTTTAATTTAACAGGAGGTAAAAGATACATTTGAGCAGTATTAATTAAGATATAAGCCTAATATTTCACTCGCTTGACCATAAATAAGACAAACATTACTGTTATTAAGAATTTTGCCATGGAAATCATGAATTAGTTTGGTCAACCAAAAACATCTTCTGTTCTTCAGATAGCTTTTTTTCCTCTCTCTTCTGCTTGACTTTACGTGGCTTTCATTACTTGAAAATTTTCCAGTCCAATCGAATAGCACAGCCCAAAGCATGACTATAATTGATAATATTCAAAAACAATAATCAGCAAGATATGTGATTCACGGTCGGTTCAGTTGCATTGTTCACGTTCTGTGCTTTCAGTATGGCTGACTGATGATGTGTTATGAAAATACTCTGTAGGGGAGAGTGGGGACAGTTGCAACACTTTTTGCATTTCCTTCAGTTTCTGAGAGACAATTTTTTTTTTTGTGGAACCCTGAACTTTAATATAATAAACCCACATCTATTAGACACGCACCCACATTGCTGTAATATGTGTAGATATGTAGAATTTTGCAGAATTAAAACTTAAACAAAGGGACGGTTTCTACATTCATTAAAATAATAATTTAAAAAAGTCTAAAACATCAGGTTGGATTTTTATTTTTTGGTAAACAGACTATGTGTGAATTGGTCAAATTGTTTAAAGAGCCCCAAATTGTTTAAAAAGCCCCTATTGTTTAAAAGCTAAACTATTCTGAACCTTGACCGCTGCACGTGTGCAGGATCAGCTAACAGTGGCCATAGCAACGACAAACAGCAGTGGAACGAGCTCACGAAAGCATTTAAATCTGTAAACAAAGCAGCATGCGTAGCGTTTACAACGTTGCATTAGACGCAATATGAGAATATGAAGAGTTAACCTGATACAGTACACGCGGTTACTAGTGACAAAACATGTAGATCATTTCTATTTGCAATCATTGCTGTAGCACCTTGTCCGCGAAATGCTATATAAGTTCTAAGTGCTTACCTGTACTCTGCTTTTCTAAACGATTACATCCCCAGCCGGGAGGTTGTAGCATCCTCTGTCCTCTGACAAGCTATCTCTGCGGGCCCCCGCTCTCCATTCGCAAGCCTTTTCAGTGCTGCTCACTCAGCATTCAGCAGCCTGCTGGTGTACCTATTATTTTGTCCTTATTTTGCCTGCACCCCTGGTGTCTTGTCCGTTACCATTGTAAGCGTGCAGATTTCTGAACGACTCCTTTCCCTCACACTTCCAACAATATCCAGGTAAACACAGCGTCTTCATAAGCGTCTTGCTGCTGTGTTAGTGGGTGGGGCCGCAGGTTTGAATTTTGCCGGGTCTGCGCGCGCAACCATTACGTTTCGTGACGACGTCACGCCGAAACGGCTGAAGACTCGTTATCAAGACGATTCATTAAAACCACTATGAGTCGACTCTTTTATAGATGAATCAATAGTTTTAAAAACTGTCCACTTTCAGATTTAAGCTTTAGCTGGATATTTCACTTCACTAAAAGCTGTGTTACATGCTACATGGAAGGTCATTTTCAAAAACCCATAATAGGGGCTCTTTAATGTGTTAAATTGGCCATATGAATTGACCTTATTCATCAATGCAGATGTGCACTCGTTTTTGCGATTTTGTTTTAGAACTTCCGATTCAGTTGCCTATATATGAGAAATGACTAGGAATAATAAACGACTGAAAATGGTCAAACTACTCACTCTACAAACAAGTGTTTGCATGACTATACAGACAAAATAGAATAATATAATAAGAAAACCTCAGTTTGCAACATCAAGCAGCAGAACGAGTTGTTTTTAACGTCTAAAAATGAATGGAAGTGAATGAGACCGGATGTCTCGAGCCAAAACGATTCAAATGGCTGCGCCCTCTTGTACGCAGAGAATAAGGTGAATACAGACTATTTAAAAAAAAAAAAAAAAAGCAACAACCAATTATCAGGCCTAAAAAACTGATCAATATATATATTTTTTTTTTACAAAAAAAAATCTAGACTGAACCTTTACTAAACTACTACTTTGAACTTTTGAAATTAATTAATCAAAGAATTCATTTTTTCTAATTAAATTACATTGAAACTGTGATAAAACTAAAATTGTGTGAATTTTGTAATTGGGGACCCCAACTCTGTCAACCCTGATTAAACTGTCTATGCTAGGGAGATACAATAGCTTTGACGCTTGATAGCTATATCTATTTAAAGCTAAGAAAACAGTGATTTAAATTATACAAATGAATAATCTTTCACAAAATAGATTGGACTGTATGACACATTTTCTGAACATAAAAAAAATTACTTTTTATTTTTTTATTTTTTAAACCTAAAATTATACTGAAGGAATAATCACATATGGCTGATTTCTCTCAGATTGAAGGAGGATCTAACTGAGAATATGTAGTATGAATATCATCACTCTATAGCTCATTCCTGAATGGAGAAATCTTGTTGTAACTGCCTCATGTTGCAACCATCCTTGTTCTGCCCACACTGTAAAAATACTGGATTTCACATAATCAGTTTGTGTTGAGACTACTTAAAGAAATTAAGGTTACTAAGTTTTTACACCTTTAAGTAGATTGAACAAAACTATTATGTTGTTTCAGTAAAAGCTCAAGAGTTGTGTTTCAACTCATTTTAAATAAGTAGTTTGAACAAACAGCAAATGTCAATTTTTTTTTAGTGTATATCCTTGAATCTTTATTGATCTGATTAACGGTCTCTTTTTCAATAGATTACTGAAGAATGCTTTCGCTGAGCTGGTGGCTTTTCAGAAAGCCCTGAAGGATCTCGTGGCTTCAATAGACGCCACTTACGCTAAGCAGTTTGAAGAGTTTCATGTTGGTTTCGAAGGCAGTTTTGGGAACAAACATGTTTCTCCTCGTACTCTGAGTGCTCGCTTTCTGGGAAACCTTGTGTGTGTGGAAGGCATTGTGACCAAGTGTGAGTAAGATTTACTTAACTTGCAAATTAAAGCGATTAGTTTGTAAATAACTGAACATGTTGCCATCTCTTACTCAACCTAATTGACTTTCTTTTTTTTATGATGAAAACAAAAGAAGATGTGTTGAAGAAAGCTAGAAACTGTAACATTGACACCATTGACATCCAAAGTTTTTGTTTTTCCTGTTATGGATGTCAGTGGTTACAGGTTTGCAGTTTCTTTTTTTTAATATACCATCTTTTGTGTTCAAAAGAAGGAAGAAACTCATTGGTTTGGAACCACATGAGGGTGAGAAATTGAGTAAATTTTTGTTTTTGGATGAACTATCCCTGTAAGTCCTCAGTTTTTTCTACCTATGCTTGATGTTTATCATTGCACATAGATAAAATAATGTTTAGAATATTGCATGCTGATTTTTGGGTTTTGTCAGAGCGTTAAATATGCACGTCGCATTATAGATGTGCACAAGCGGATGTTTATTCCACTTGGTTGTCTTCATTAACTTGTCATTTTAATGCAATTTATGTAGGTTCTTTGGTGAGGCCTAAGATTATGCGTAGTGTCCACTATTGTCCAGCTACCAAGAAAACCCTGGAACGAAAATATACGGATCTGACCTCATTGGATGCTTTTCCTTCTAGTGCCATCTATCCGACCAAAGTGAGTTACCGTGTATTTGTATGAGTTTTATTTGATGTCTATCTGTTTCTGTCGCTTCTAAAAATAAAACATAAAAAACACTTGTAAATTGTTGCTTTTGATCATTTTATTTTAATATTTGAAATGTATTATTATATTTGAAGTATTGATATTGAAGTTATAATTTATGTTATTAATATAAGTTATTAATAAAGGTAAGTTCAATATACATATTTAAATGAATAAACTTTTTAAATAATTGTGCAATTTTATATTTAAACACATATTTAAATTTAAGTTAATACATGCATACTTGTTCAATGCATATTTAAATTTTTATAACAGTTTATTAAGCTTCATTTCAATACACTAACTTTTTACAATTAAGTTTATTTAAATGGGTTCAATACGTATTGAAATTTTATTTGTTTAAAGTTATTAATATATGTTAGTTCACTATACATTTAAATGAATAAACTTACATTTTAATAATTTAGTGTAATTTGGTATGTGAAAGCATCCATATTTAAATGTATTTAAAGTTAATACATGAATATGTTTGTTCAATGCATATTTACATTTTTATAATAATTAAGCTTATATTTAAATGCCCATTTCAATACACACTTATTAAAAAGTCTGAACCTTTTACAATTTATGAAGTTTATTTTAATGGGTTCAATACATATTGAAATAATTTAATAAGAGGAATATTTAATACACTATTTTTATTTATTTTTTCATATATTTATGAAACAATGTAATCCATTCAGTTGTGTAAATATTTAATTATACTTTTTAGTTTATTAAAGTCTATTTCATTCAAAGAGGATTTTTATTTAAATGTAATTAATAAATGTAATTATTTACTAACTTCATTTTTTGATAAATAAAAAATAAAAATAAAAATATTTCACATTAAATATGAGGTAAAAATTCAGTTAAATTTCAATTAAATGGTTTGTATTAAACATTAAAACAGTGTACATTAGTGGACTTTTTAACAACGTTTGTTTTTGTTATTTTGACTATTTATATATCTCACGTCAGCATCTGTTGTTCCTGTTACCCAAAACATGAGTGCTGGTATATCTGTACATTCTGTAGTCAGTCAAGTACTAGTCAATGTCCTTACTGTACATAGGATGAAGAAAACAATCCTCTGGAGACAGAGTTTGGTCTTTGCTGCTACAAAGACCATCAGACTCTGACCATACAGGAGATGCCAGAGAAAGCCCCTGCTGGACAACTGCCACGCTCCGTGGACATCATCGCCAACGATGACCTGGTGGATCGGGTCAAGCCAGGTGACCGTGTGCAGATCGTAGGCGTTTACCGCTGCCTGCCCGCAAAACAGGGCGGCTTCACCTCGGGGACCTTCAGGTGTGTTTATTTTGAGTCCTTCAGTCATCAAAATTGAATGCCCT
Organism: Danio tinwini; assembly: GCA_903798205.1. Taxonomy (NCBI): domain Eukaryota; kingdom Metazoa; phylum Chordata; class Actinopteri; order Cypriniformes; family Danionidae; genus Danio; species Danio tinwini. Next base: position 936,500 of record CAIGQZ010033212.1, read on the forward strand.
CAGAATAACGTCTTGATTCTTTGCAGAACAATCTTATTGGCTAACAATGTGAAGCTTATGAGTAAGGAGATAGTACCCACTTTCTCTGGTGACGACGTCGCCAAGATCAAGAAGTTTTGTAAAGCTCATTCTAAAGTAAGAAGAAAGACTTTAAAGGGGTCGAAAATTAAATCTATTTTTTTTTTAGATCTATTAAAACCTACTGAAAAATTTATCTCTTAAAGTGTATTCATTATAAACTTCCTTAAAGCTGTAAAAATGAGTTTAGGAATACAATGGTATATGATGTCACAGTAGTACATTCATTTGCATACTGCCTCCAGCGTACAGGCCTTACCCAATTCAGCCAGAGTAAAAGACCCGTGCCTTAAAATCAGAGCTTTCCACAATGATTGAACATAGGTTTTCTGCATATACATGTCATTTTATTGTTAAAAATGGCATTGAGTAACCCTCAAGGAACATATTAAAATAACTTGACAAAAACAAACAAAACAACAAAAAAAAAACTCATGCCATGATCCCTTTAACTGATCTGATTCTTTTTCTGATCAATTGACCAATTCTACCTTTTTTTTTTTTTTTTTTTTATTAAATACTTTCTTTCTTAAAAAGAAAAAACTCAGACTTAGAAACTTAGAAACTCAGACTTAGAAAAACTCAGTGCTGATGAGTCTAATCCCTGCTGTGGTGTTTGTGCATTTCAGGATGTTTTCGAGCAGTTAAGTCGCTCTTTGGCCCCCAGCATTTATGGCCATGAGTACATAAAGAAGGCCATTCTGTGTCTGTTGCTGGGAGGCAATGAGACCAACCTGGAGAACGGAACACGCATCAGAGGAGACATCAACATTCTGCTCATAGGTCTGCAACTATGGTTTAATTTTATAGTATTTAAATTTTAAAATAAATTATTTAATTCATTTATAGCTGTTTATTCATTTTATGTCAATCTATATATCGTATGATATAGTTAAGTTATCTCTCTGGTTATTTGTATAAACATTTTATGAATTTAATAATGTACATTTAAATTAATAGACTTATTTCTATAAAATATTGTACAAAAAATTATATTACCATTCATATTTAATATATTTGTATTTGTAAATTAAACTTATCTTAATAAATTATACATTTGATATACACATTTATTTTATATTATCTTAATTTTTGAGTTAAGAATTTGTTTTTAGGAATATATATATATATAAATAAAGATTGCAAGGAGCACTAGCTTCGGTTTTGTATTTTTAGGTGATCCTTCAGTAGCAAAGTCTCAGTTGCTGCGGTATGTTTTGTTCACGGCACCAAGAGCAATTCCCACCACCGGACGAGGCTCATCTGGGGTGGGTCTGACAGCGGCGGTCACGACTGATCAGGAGACAGGTAACACTTAACTTTTATTTGTTGTCATATTCATGTAAAAAAAATACATTACCCTAAATTTCCTTTTCAACTTTAATTTCTAAACAGTAGTTTGTTTTGCTAAACTTTTCACAAATTTCATTTTTTGTGAAAAGCTTTTTTTTTTTTTTTTTTTTTTTTCAGTTTTTTTAACCGTCAGATTTCAGCTTTTCCAATAATTGTTTCCTAATAAACCACAAATCAATGAAAAGCTTATTTATTGGGCTTTCAGAATATGTATGAATCTCAATTTCCAAGAATTGACAGGTATGACTATGGTTTTCTGGTCCAGGGTCACATACTGTATATAGCCCAGCTGAATATATAGCCCTAAAACACAACCTGATCTGGAAATAGACTCATTTTACAAGTCATAGAGTTAAACAGCTGAGTTTTATTATTTTTGAATTTATTCAGTCAGTCCCCAGGTCTGGCGGTCTTTTAGCTTAGCATAGATCATTGAATTGGATTAGACCAATAGCATCTCGATGAGGGGAAAATTTTATATATATATATATATTTATCTTGCATGTAAGACCAACAGAAAATGAAAAGTTGCTATTTTCTAGGTCAGTATGGCTGGAAACTATACTCACAATCTAGCATAATAAACAAGGAACTTTGATGCAATACGATGCCTGAGCAGACACAATATTACATAGTGCTTGAAAATAGTCCCCTGCTAGCTAGGTGCATAACAGTGCTGCATAGTATTACTGTATTGTAAGTGCAGCAGCCACAGTACACAGTGTAACTATAGAAGAGTCAAGCATTCAATAGGAAAATTATCAAAACATTATTATTATTATTTTTTTTTTTTTTTGAGTGAGATGCTAATGGTCTAATCTGATTCAACAATCTATGCTAAGCAAACCTAAAAATGCTCCTGCCAGACCTGGCGATCGGATTAAAAAATTGTAAAACTAAACTTTTTTTTTTTCTTTTCTTTTTTTTTATTAATCTTTTTTTTTTTTTTTTTTTTTTGGAGAGTTGATAAATGAGCCTTCTTACAAAAAAGTGGAGTGTTTCTTTTTACATTTAGCATGACATGAAGCGGAGAACGAATTAATTTGTGCCTGTTCTCCTCTGGCTGTTGCAGGTGAGCGCCGTCTGGAGGCAGGAGCAATGGTACTCGCTGACAGAGGTGTGGTTTGCATTGATGAGTTTGATAAGATGTCAGACATGGACCGAACTGCCATCCATGAGGTGATGGAGCAGGGCAGGGTCACCATTTCCAAAGCTGGGATTCAGGCGAGGCTGAACGCTCGCTGCAGTGTGTTAGCTGCTGCTAATCCAGTGTATGGAAGGGTAAATATTGACTGTTGGCTTGACTGGTATGATGAATAATTTCTAATAAGAATTGAGAATTTTCTGTAAATTCTACTTTTCTATTAATTCATCCAGTATGATCAGTATAAGACCCCCATGGAGAATATTGGGCTCCAGGATTCCTTGCTTTCCAGATTTGATCTGCTCTTCATAGTTCTGGATCAGATGGATCCTGACAGTGATAAGGAGATCTCGGAGCATGTGTTGCGTATGCATCGCTACAGAGCACCAGGAGAAGCAGAGGGAACAGGTGAGACTGACCTCTGCTGGACAAAACGTATACGCCATCAGAGTATTATGGTATTTCAAGCTGATAACTTAAGTAACTTTGAGTTTGTAAAAAATGAACATTTGACTTTTTTTTTTTTTTTTTTTTTTTTTTAATTCTCACTCTCAGAATTTTTTTTTTCTTGCATTTGATTTTTTTTTTCTTTCTAGTAAGCTGCTACTTTGCAATGAAATTTACATCTTGCAATTTTGAGTTAACATTATTCTATTTTTCCCCCCAAAGTTTCACTTTATGTATTTGATATGGACAATTTCTCACAAGTCCGTCTTTACATTGTACCATTATTGCTTTCAGTTTAGTTTTTTTTTCCTCAGAACTACAAATTGCATTTATTCACCATTGCAAATTTTATCTGGGTTTTCATAAATTCTGAGAAGATAATTCACAATTATGAGGTTAAGAAACAGAATAACCAAAGGCAGGCTTGTTTTTTATTTACTTCTGTGATTGTGAACAAATGTAGTGTTCACTAGCCAAGAATTTGGAAAAATGTAGTAACAGCAGTTTTTATAATAAGAGGTCCATAGAAGACAAAGAAATGCTTAACCATTTCCTCCATTTTAGATAGACAATACTAATTATATTCATGTTTGTCATGTGTGATGATGCAAAAAAAGCAACACCATGTCAACAACCCATATACAGTATATGAACATCAATTAATTTTATTGTACAGATTGGCAAGGCAAACTTTATTTATAGAGCACAATTTTACACAACCATAGTTGATCCAAAGTGCTTTACAATAAAATAAAAAATAAAAACTAGTATTAAAAATATAAGAAATGTGTATATATATATATATATATATATATATAAGTAATACTAAAATACAGATAAGAAATAACATGCATGCATCACTGCAAGACAAGAGAGTAAAAATGAGTCTTTAAATTATATTTAAAAGCATCCAATGAAGGAGAAATCTTGATGTTCAGAAGGAGATTGTTCCAGAGCCTTGGGGCCACAACACAAAGCTTGATCACCTTTTGTTTTGCAGCGAGACCGAGGGACAGACAAAAGAAATTGGTCATGGGATCTTAATGGTCTACAAGCTGTATATGGCCTAATAAGTTCACTGACATAGGCCGGGGGAGAATTATTCAATGCTTTATAAGTGAAAAGAAGGATTTTAAAATCAACTCTAAATTTGTAAGGAAGCCAGTGCAATGAGGCAAGGACAGGGGAGATATGATCTCTTTTCCTTAGTTCCTGTTATTAATCTGGCAGCTGCATTCTGGACCAACTGTAACCGTGAGAGTGTTGACTGAGGTAAACCAATGTACAAAGTGTTGCAGTAGTCTAACCTAGAGGAGATTAAAGCATGTTACAATTTCAAAATCTTTTTTTTTTTTTTTTTTTAGGAAAAAAAGGTTTAAATTTTTTTCCCCATTTTAAGCTGGAAAAAGCTGCTCTTCACAACTGCATTTACATGTTTGTCAAACTGCAAGAGTGGATCAAAGATAACTCAGAGGTTCTTGGCATGATTGTGCAGATTGTCATTAAGGAATCCTAGTTGAGTTTTAATTGAATCGTTGATAGCAGCAGGACCTATTAATAACCCTTCTGTTTTATTTTCATTTAGTTGCAAGCATGATTGATATGTTGATCATTGATTTTTATTGATTTTTTTTTTTGCATAAACATTTATTATTAATGCTGAAAAAATATATATTTATTGCTTCATTCTTGTGGTAACAGCGATCTACTCCCAGTCGACAGTTTGGGATAAGATTAGCAATTCATCAAGGACCCATTAATTGATTAACTCTTGTTGATTGCTATTTCAAATAAATGCTGATTTGTTGATCCTTCCATCCTTTGCAATTGCATAGTGATTAAGCTATTTTAAAATGATTTTCTGTCTGCACCAACAGCAATGCCGCTGGGAAGTACAGTCGATGTGTTCGCCACAGAAGACCCAAACATCACAGAAGCATCTGAGCAGGAGTTGCAGATCTATGAGAAAAAAGACAATGTCCTGCATGGCCATAGGAAGAAAAGGTATGCATCTCTTCATCTAGTTATAAATAGTCTTTGTTCTCTTAGAAAAGGTTGTGTAACATCTTTTACACAACTTTTTTCATCTTTTTTCTGTGATTTTTAAAAAAAGAGAGAAGATTGTTACAATGGAGTTTATCAGGAAGTACATCCATGTGGCCAAGCTGGTAAAGCCAGTGTTGACTCAGGAGGCATCAGACTATATAGCAGAGGAATATTCTAGACTCCGGAGCCACGACCAAGTCAACAGCGACTCCGCAAGGGTCTGTAAAGTCCACTTAATCCTTGTGATATGCTGAACTTTATCCTTGTGACTTTCGGGGCATTTTTTATGTTGTAATATTTACTCTGTAAAGAAGAATAAACCTTTACATCTACACCCTTATGTTGACATTTAAGATAGACAAAGATAAACATGAGAATTGGATATAATTGAAAAACTATTTAAAAAAAAAACTTGTAAAAAATAAATAAAATAAATAGTTTTTTATGCAAAACCCATGTGGCCAAATGTGCCACATTTTGCTTAGTTCACATCTGATTTTTAAACCTGTAAGTGCATTTGAGGATTATTATTTTTTTTTTATTTATATTTTTGTAAGGGTAAGCTATATATATATATATATATATATATATATATAATAATAAATACATAAATAAAATATTATTATTATTATTTTTTTTTTTAGTTCAATAGTACTTGTGTAATAAATTAAAAGCTAGTTTTAAACGTTATGTAGATTGTGACAAAATAAGAGTCCTGAATAAAATTGAGCTTAAGTGGTTACAAGAAACTCATTGGAAAGCAATTTTAAAACCAGGTTGAAACATGTCAGGGCTGACCACTGTAATGTTAACCCCAGATGCAAAAATGCTAAATGAGTGTTCAACAATATTTGTCCTTTTTATTATGAATCAGTTTTGTGTTACAGGTCACACTGACAATGTAATTGAAGGCTTTAAGGTGCCATGTGCATTGATATAATGTTAAATTGTACTAATACTGACATAGAAGATATGTATGTGGCTTTGGTAAGTGCAAAAAGTCTCCAGAAGTGGTTTTATAGGTTCATTTTAAACTATGAATCTGCCCTTATATGAAATAGATGGGGTTTGACCATATTTGGAAGGGTTATGAATATTGAGCTCTACCACTGACATGAGCTGCAAGAGCATCAGAGCAAAGTCTAGATCGGATACATGGCTGGCCGGAAGTGCGATTATGCACATTAATATAGCTGCATTTTTTATGACACTGTATAACAATAATATTTTTACAGTACTATGAAGGTGGGAGTAGGGGTTAAAAAATACAATTTATTGGGTAAATTAATAGATAAGCTAAATAATACTCTGTACAACTACTGTTTTTACGCTTCTGTGACGGTTGGGGTGAGGGTAGACGCTAATAAAATACAATAAATCGGAAATTTCATAAATAACATAAATAATTCTCGTTAACTTTTGGCCGCAAACGTATCTGATCTAGCAACAACCCATGTCAGTGCCTGATGGACACACATACACTCATACAAACAGTGTGATGAACTTGGAAAAGCATGTAAAATAATAAAACAACACCGGCAGGAATTAATATATAACTCTGTGTAAACGGATGAATTTAATGAAGTTTATTGCTGTCCTTTCACTCCAGAAAAATCACAGTAAGAGCTGAGTGATATGACACGATGCATAAATGTGCATTAAACACCTTCAGTACATATCGCAGTTTACTTTGTTGCTTTTATTACAAGCATATATGGTACATTTCACCTTAACTAACCAAAGATCCATTTAAACTGTTCTGATGCCTCTTCAGGGTGGCATTGAATTTTTTATTTTTTTTAATCCATATCCAGCATTTTGCGTTCTGACACAGTGAGCAGATAAGACCATCGAGGTCATGCATGCTACCTGTTTAACAGAAAGTAGTGCAGTTTTTAAGCCTCGATAATTGTAAAAATAAATGTAATTCTTTTTTTTGACCAATTAATCACCGTCTGGTACGTGCATATTAATGATCACATGTGGATTGTATCAGTTGGTGTGTTTTTTTTTTTTTTTTTTTTTTTTTTTTTTTTTTCCTGATTGGATTATTTTACACAGCATTTAACTAGAAAACAATGGTGTTTGAGGAACACGGTCTGATTTTCCATGTACTGAACTTGTTTTTGAGCTATGATGCAGATTTTCATTCTATGGCACATTTTAAGATCATTTGTACCTCTACATCCAAGGTTATCCCAATACTTAGTCACTACAGATACGACTCCTTTTTTATGTCATATTTTGTTTACTCTGGAATTGCTCTGTTTGCATTTAACTTAATGTCCATTCTCACAGACGATGCCTGTGACCGCTCGAGCTCTAGAAACCATGATTCGATTGTCTACAGCTCACGCTAAAGCCCGCATGAGTAAAACAATTGACCTGGGAGATGCAGAAGCCGCACTTGAACTCATACAGTTTGCATATTTCAAAAAGGTACATAATGGTACATTCACATCTACATCTATGTATTCATTATACAGTATGCCTCTAATGTTAGGGGCTATGACTTTGTAGATTCTGGAGAAGGTTAAGAAGAGGAAGGTACCAGAGGACTCTGAGATCGACGTCTCTCAGAGCCAAGAGACTGGTAGTCAGAGGAGCCTCAGGTGAGAGTGAAGGTCACGTGGGTGTTTTAAATGGCAGTTGTGAACTAATAATGTCTACAGGAAGCGCTCCCGCAACTCCAAAGATGGCGATGATGTAGAAATGACCCAAGACGGAGAGGATGAGGATCCTTATGATTTCACTGAAGATGAAAATAGTAGGTCAACTCATTGAGTTTTGCTCTGTTACCTACGCTGTTAGCAATGTAGATCATTGTTGATTACTGTACTAAATGGTGGTCAAGGCAGGGCCGGAGCAAGCCGAACTGCCGCTCTAGGCAATGGACTAGCACGCCGCCCTCAACCCGAAAGTGAAAACAAACCTGACCAGTTCATAAAGTGAGGACGGGGTGTTGATGAGTCGGTACGTTGGGTTGGGCGGCAGGGAGCATTTGCCTCCCTCACTATTATGCCAGACCCCTATTATGCAAGTGTTCTGTTGATGTTGTGGATGAAAGTCAGTACGTTGGGTTGAGCGGCGGGGTGCGTTTGCCGCCCTCATTATTATGCCGCTCTAGGCGGCCGCCTAGGTCGCCTCTATGGACGCACCGGCCCTGGGTCAAGGGCAATCACAGTTTCTCCTATACATTGAATTGTAACCCCATATAACCATATTTCATATTTCTAAAGCCTCTGAATTATCATCATCATCATCATCATCATACAACATAGTAAACCTACGGAGACCAGGAAGGAATGTGATGGTGGGGGAAAAATGGGTGGGAGAAAAATTTTTCCATATTTCTCATGTATTTTTAATCTTGAAAGCTCACTGAAATGAATATAAAAATGTCTGTGTTCACTTTCTTTCCATTTAAAGCTGTGCGTCGATCATCGGCTTTCATATGCAACCTCTGAATCAGCGACGCGCTCCGCATGATAAACTGATCCCAGATCAGCTTCTGTACAGGCCATTTCCAATGACGCCTCTGTTATCAAATAAAGAGCAGCAAATAAATCTCTCGTTGTTTTTTTGTTTAATAACAGGGGTGTCACTTTAAGAGTCCACAGATCTGTAATGAAAGCATACTTTAACTGTTTGTGCTCATTTAAGAGAATTTATCGTTTAAAATAAAACACGCAGGATGGATATGTTTACATATTATTAAGAGTATTTGTCTGTTTAAACACACACCCGAATCCCAAAGTGTCCTGTACTTTCGCTCCTCTTTAAATGGCATGTACAGTAGCTGATCTCGGATCAGTTTATCATAAGGAGCGCATCTGTCAGTCAATGCTTATCCTGGTCATTGGCTCATACATGCATTCGCTGATTCAGAGGTTACATATGAAAGCAGATGATCGACGCACAGCTGTAATGGAAAGAAAGTGAATGCAGACTTTAAAAAAAAAAAATTAATTTCAGCCAGCTTACAAGATTATAAATACATGAAAAGTATGGGGAAATACTTAATGATAGGATGATAGTGGAATAGAATAGAAACAAGGGTTGACATGTATGAAGTGAACGGAAAGTGTTTGTGAAAAAACAAATTTGCATTCCCTCGCAAAACATCTTTGCAAAATGCAAGAATGCAAAAACTTAAAATATATTTTTCTATCCCACCCTTTTTTTTTTTCTTTTTTTTTCTTCCACCCATTTTTTCCCCCACCTTTTTTCCTTCCGGGTCTCTGTATAAACTAGTACTTAATGCACAATCTTACCTTTTGTTGTTTGAATTAATTTTTGTGTTTTTTTTTAGCAAGTAAAAAGCCTTTTGATATCATATATTAAAATTAAGGCTCTGCAAAGATGAATCGCATCCAAAAATCGCATCCAAAACAAAAGCTTGTTTTGACATAATACAGCGGGGAAAATAAGTATTGAACACGTCACCATGCTACATCAGATAACAAATTTCTAAAGGTGCTGTTGACTTGAAATATTCCCCAGATGTTGGTAACAACCAAAGATAACTAAATATGCGGAAAAAAAACTAATTCTATTACAAATAAGTAATAAAATGAAATGACAGGGAAAAATTATTGGACACATGAACAAAGGGAGATGTAGAAAGGCAGTGAAAGTCCAGACAGCAGCTGAAATCTCTAAGTAGTTATTTAGCAACCCTCTGCCCTTCATTGTAAATAAATATTATCTGCTTCAGTCCAACATCTACATTAGCAGGATGATGCAGATGAAACCAGAGTGGACAATGATTCAAAACACAGTCAAGCAAACTCTTAAATGCTTTCAGAGAAAGACAATCAAGCTGCTGGAATGGTCCAGCCAATCACAAGCTCAAATCCAATAGAAAATACAAAATAAAGATCAGATTTAATTGACGATAATTAATTGCAATTAATCTTTGCAATTTGCAAACCTCTAATTAAAATCAGCTTGCATAATCTTTAGGTGTCTAATTTGAAAGTTCATACATTTTAGTTGGTAAAAAAAAATCTTTTTAAAATCATTATTTTTATTTATTTATTTTTTTTTTTGCTGGGGAAACTTTTGAAATAAGCTTAACATACAACATTTTATAGTATTTTTCCAAAATAAATGATTACTGAACCAAAGTAGCATAGGCATACTGTGTTCTCTGTTCATTTTAGTTTTAATTAAATCATGCTACAATCAAATAAATTGTACATTTTTATGCTCTTGAGGAATGTTTGTCAGTAATCACAGCATTGAATCATGTTGGTAAATGTTGTGACAGCTCAGCCAAGTCAGAAGAGCAGGCCGGCGTCTCAGAGGAAGAAAACGGACATCAGTAAGGACAGGTACAACAGACTCCTCTTTACTTTTACTCACGTTCTAGACTTTTTGTTCAATTATGTGCATCCTCTCATTATTCTACGTTTGCACTACAGCAGCTGTGTTTCAACCATTTCAAAGTTGTGAATTTACTTGGTGCAGAAAATTAGTAACATTTGAAATCTGCTGTTCAAGAGAATAAAATTTACTTCCTGAAGAAACTATTTGTCATTTTATATGGATGATAAAAATATTATTTCTGCAAGATGAGAACCCCCCCCCCCCCCCTTTTTTTTTTTTCTTGTTTCAATTGAGCACCAGATAACACGCACGAACCATACAAAATCATTTTGTGAATGAGCAATGTTTACAGAATTATTAACACATCATTTAGATGGTGTATGAGATTGCCTCAACAGACAATGTGATTAATTTTTTTTGAGCATACTGGAATTGATGCTGTAAATTGTTTAAATAATTGTTTGTGCTATATATATATTTTTTTTTATTTATTTAATCAGATAAAGTTTCTTGTACTCATTTGTGCACATTAGATCAAGTGCATTTTCAAAAGTTATGTGCCTCTTTGCATTTTTATAAAGCATGTTTGTGTTCATTACTCAAATTTGCGTCTAAAAAGATGGATGGAAAAATGACTTGGTTGACTGGTCTGGAAATTTTCTTCATGTTCCTTTTTATTAATGATGATGATTATTATTATTATTATTATTATTTTAAAGATCCTTTGTGAAATGGATCATGCCAAAATAAGGCTGAAATTGTGACTGAACTGTACATTTTTAATAAACAGACAAATTTTCTGCTGACCTGCATCTTTATCTAGCCGCAGTTGAGTTAATAATAAATTAGTACTGGTTTCTTTATTTCATGTGGATTTGTTTTCTTTCAACAGGCTAATTACACATTTGAAATGGAGTCATTTTTGACCGATTTTTAATGTGATCCTTTTGACTTTTGTGATCATTTTAGATTGAAGGCCTTCAAGACTGCTCTACTGAATGCCTTTAAGGTGACCCGCTCTCAGTCTGTGGCAGTTCCTGATCTCCTGACTCACATTAACAAAGGCCAGGATGAGGAGTTTGACCAGAACGAGATTAACCTTCTGCTGGAGCGCATGCAGGATGACAACCAGGTCATGGTCTCAGAGGATGTGGTGTTTCTCATCTAAATAGGCAAATGCACTGTTTGCAAGTTCAGAAATTCAGATCACATAATTTATAACATGCCAGCACTTTGTTACAGATGATGGGGAAAAAAATGACTAATAAACCGTGAGCATTAATAGTTGAGTATTTATTTTGATCAAGTCATTTTTATTTACACATTTTGATTTTTGTACACATTTCATTTTTTTTTGGGGGGGGGGGCAGATAAGTTTACAAAGATGAACCAGCTCAGTAAAAACATGACCAGGTAGATTTTTTGGAAAAACTTTACAAAAATGTGGCATCACAAGGGCCAGCTTTATAGTCCACTGTCCTTACATGGGCATTTAGGATTCTGTAAAAGAAAAATGTAGATTAATGGACGTTAAATACAGTTATAGTACAGCAGAGATCAAAATTAGAGAACAACCTACAATTCCCTAAATCTCAAAGTCAATGCTTGTTCATATTTGAAGTCATCTAAACAGGGATATGAACAGTTTTTAAGCTTATTTGCTATAAGCTATATGCACAGTTAAAAAAAGATACTTGCAAAAAAGATTGATTAAAAGTAAGAAAACCCTTTCTGATCTTCCCAGTTTCCTTTAATTATCTCCACAAAATAAAGTTTTAATGTTTTTTTTGTTTTTTTTCTCTCTAGAGGATATTCTGGAAAATGCTTGAATTTTTAATCTAGTATTTTCAGGGTTTAAAAAGTGCTAAAACTTTGGATAAATTGCTTGAAAATGTAATAGTGTTGCTTTCATCGTTTGACTTACCAAATGGATAATAATGCAGTAATTAACTATTAATTATATATATATATATATGAATAAATAAAATGTTTTTTTTGTTTTTTGCAAAAGAAAATGAAAGCTCCGGAAACATTCACCTGTGCCATTTGAAATGAAATAAAAAAATATTTTAATTAAAGCTACATGAATGACACATTTAGGATGGGAGTAAATTACATACAAGAGAGTAAATGACAGAAGTTCAGTGTTCGATTTGGAGCAAACAGGCCATTAAATGTTTTTCTTTTAACAATGTAGAATGCTATAACAAAGCATCTTATATAATGTAATGAACTACATATGTATATGCAAAAATGTCATTTTATGCTAAAGTGGTAGAAAAGTTTGAAAATACACCCAGAAAGTGCTAGAAAACTTAAGAAACCTTTTTATTTTTATTGAACCAACTTTATTTTGTAAAACACTGTTCTACTAGCCAGAAATAGCCGCAACTAAACTTCCTTCAAATTTTGAATGATGGAGATTACTTTATTTCAGAAAAATCAGGCGTTTATAAATTCTGTAACTTTGATGTCCACTGTATATTTAGTCATCATGGTACAGATATCTGGATCAGAATCCTATAGATCAGGGGTGGCCAACCCTTTTCCTGGAGATTTACCTTCCTGCAGGTTTTAGTTGCAACCCATATCAAACACACCTGGCTGTCAGGTCCGGATTGATTGGTGCAGGTGTGTTTGATTGGGTTGGAGCTGAACTCTGCAGGAAGGTAAATTTTCAGAAACAGGGTTGAGCACCCCTGCTATAGATAAATACTCACAGCCATCTGTCCGCTCTGGCTCCATCTCTGTGTCTCTCTCCACCTGTCGTCGTCGTCTTTGCACATAGATCATTGCGCTCACAACAATACCCAGGAACATGGCAGCTGCCACAAACACGCTTATCGCCATTGTTGCAGTTGAGCTTCCGATGGATTCCTGCATCTCTAATCGCTGATCTACAAATTCTGGGCTCTGAAATTCTCTTGACTGAGACTCCAATAGTCTGGTTACATCTATTGATGAAGTTATATGTTTTAGTGAACTCTTATTTCTAACCATATAAATACTTGCTGCTCACAAACCTTCAAGGGAGAGAAGGAAGATGACGTCATCTCCTTTAATAAAGCTTCGGCTCTTCAGACGCTCATGTGTGATGAAACTGCTCGTCCCATAACCTGATCCCCGGTAGAATGTACTGCCATCTGTGTCAGTGACTCGACTGCCCACTTTTCGAGGATCATCCCAGAAATACTCCACATTTCCACTGGCTGCAATAAAGAGAGACAAATCTGTCTTTAAAACAACATCTTTTCTAATTTATCATGTGTCTACATTATTCACATCTATATTATAAATTATTTATATATATTTTTTAGATGATGAGTATAGATTCACACAGAATCTGTGGATGCAGAAATCTGCTGATTTTTAGCCCATCGAATCTAGATATTTATTTGTATAAATGTGTTATTTTCTATTTTTTGTTAGTTTTTAAATTAATTTTATTAATATAATTATGATATAATAATAGTAATATTAATTTTTTTATATGATTTAAAACACAGTTAGTAAAGTAATATTTTCTGTCTTTTAGTAGATCTATTATATGAGAGACTTACCAAATTAATGGATCTAATTGGATTTGCTTTTTAAACATTAAATAAAAGTTGAAAATGTTTTATTTTTTATTTCATATATTACGTTTATAGTTACAATACTCCCAAAATCATTCTGCATAAATTTACAGATTTTTTTTAATCATATTCTCCACAGAAATAGCAAAAAATGTCAGCAGATTCTGTCTGCCCCAAATGAGAAGTCACTCAAATATGATCATTCTTGTGCAAGGGAGTCCCATTGATAAATGTTAAAGGCCTCTATGTAGTTTTGTATTTAAACTCCTATTTGTATTGCATTAAAAAATGAGTTGAATAAATTATCCAAAAATGTATAAATACATAATGGGTTTAAACGTTACTGTATTAGTACTGTAATGTCGAAAAAAGTATACATATAATCATACATACATTTGAAGTGGATCAAAAAAAAGTTGATCAAAAGTTGTCTAAAGACAAGAATGGGTGTAGTCCAATAGTTTTAAAATGAATGTTATGAAAGGTTTTGATCCACTGAAAATGTTGCTACTACTTTATTTTTATATAGTACTGTATTTATTTAAAAATACATTTGGTTTAATCAATTTATTTATATTATTTTATAGCATTTATTTGACTAATTGTTTTGTGTTGCTTTCTAAATTCATTAAATTATTTTAATCCAATTAGTTTGTTAAATTGCTATTTATTTATCTTATTAATTATTTATTATAATCTTCTTTAAAATTCTATATATATATATATATATATATATTAGTGATGCGCGGATGGCGGTTATATCCGCGGGCTCTGCGGATAATCCGCAGGTCGGGTGGGTTGGGTAATAAAAAAATACATTATGATTAATTGCGGGTGGGTCGTGGGTCATAGCAGTTGACCAGCAAAAAAGCAGAGAGTGGACTTCGCAGAATGTGAAGATGAGAGAGACGCCCAAAATAATGGATAAAGTGCAAGAGTACTGCGCAAACTTTCAGTTAGAGGAGTCATCAGAGGAAAATCTGCTATCATTCTGGGAGAAACAAGATCACTTATTTACACGACTGCAGCGCCTTGCAAGGAGAAGCTTGTGCATTCCTGCAACAAGCTGTGCGCACAAACTCTCATTTAGTGCAGCCGCAATCCAGGCACAGTAGTCTAGCTGCTATTCTGTTTTTGCACAGTGCAAAGAAAAAGGCCAAGTAAACATAACATAGCTGCTGTTTAGGCTGAAGTGGAACCATTTTTTTTATCTTTTTCCTGTATATGTAAAAGCTAAATCTGCTGTTAACAACGAACGATCCACAGTGACCTATCATTTCACTTAAAACCAAGAATTAGAATTATTAAGGTGTCGATCGGGTGCGGATATATAATATAATATATAATTTTTACAATTATTTATTAATAATTATTTCTATTATTTTAACGCATTTATTTTTTTTCTAAGACCTCCATGGACCCCTTAACATTCCCTTGTGGCTCTCTAGAGGTCCTCACCATATAAAATGCAATCCAATACATGAGTGCGACCTATAGTAGCAATAATTGACAAATAGAATCTGTGTCAGAAGAATTACATCTGTTCTTAGTGAACTTTTGCTACATTTCAGTAAGCTTTTTTAGTTTATAAAAGTAACATGATTTAAACATTTTCTGAGGTTTTAGTGTGAACGAAACTTTGGAAAACAAAAAAAAAGCTGATGTGGACAAACAGCGTTTAAAAAAAAGAAATTTCTTAACCACATGTAGACATAGCCTTATAATCAGGATTTAAGTATCTATGCTGTGCACATCATCTCATAAAAGTGCTTAATGTCTTTGCCTGTTTATATCTTACAGTCAGTGGAGGTCTTTTCTGGATCAGTAGTGATCATCCTTATGTTGTTCATGCGGCGTTGGATGTTTGGATTTTGGTCCATCATCTCCATTGAAGCCTGCCGCCATGGACAAGGCCACTGGAGGTTATCATCGTGAGGCCCAGAGGTCAAGTGAAGGTAGATCGCCATTTTATCTGGGCTGTCTTTTAAGCCATTAATGTACAAGCCAATCTGAAATGAGTAACCATCTGGGGACAGCAGGCGAGGGCTGTAGATTTTAGAGCCGGGAGCTGTTGTAGCAAGCAGTTTGGTAAAATCCCGAATACGCCAAGTGTGTTGAGGACACTGTGTCTCGGAGAGGTTGATGTCATCCAGAGACAGACCACCCTTTGAGGTGTCTCTTCCTTTAACTCCTTCAAACACCACTCTGAATTTATTAGACACATCCAGCATCACGTGGTATAGTTCCCAGGAGTCTTTAAGGCCACCTGAATAGTACACAAATATGTTAACCAAAACCTCAACATTGATAATTTATGAATTATTCAAATTAGCAAAAAAAAAAAAGAAGCTTTTTTTAAAAGCTTTTACATTTCATAGCTTTGTATTGACTTTATTCTGCAATGCAGAAGTGCGCTTGTTTTAGAACTTCCGATTCCCATTAATAAATGGAGAAAACGATCAAACTACTTGCTCTACAAAGAAGTGCTCATGACTATGCATAAAAAGTAGAATAATATAATAAGAAAAGATCCCTTTGCAACATCAAGCAGCAGAATGAGTAGGTTTTACATCTAAAAATCAATGGAAGTGAATGAGACTGGAAGTCTTGAGCCAAAAATATTCTAATGGCTGCACCCTCTAATACATGTAGAATACAGTTAAAATTAGTAAAGTTGGTTAGCATAACCAATTTGCATAACCAATTTAAAGATGAGGGCGACAGTAGGTAGTCACCTCACAGCAAGAAGGTCGCTGGTTCGAGCCTCGGCTGGGTCAGTTGGCATTTTAGTGTGGAGTTTGTATGTTCTCCCTGCATTCATGTGGGTTTCCTCCGGGTGCTCCTGTTTCCCCCACAAGTCCAAAGACATGCGGTACAGGTGAATTGGGTAAGCTAAAATTGTCCATAGTGTATGTGTGTGTGAATGAGTGTGTATGGGTGTTTCTGCTGCGTAAAACATATGCTGGATATGTTGGCGGTTCATTCCGCTGTGGCGACCCCAGAATAATAAAGGGGCTAAGCCGAAAATTAATGAATGAATGAATGAATTTAAAGATGATTAATAGCTGCAAGGATTGAACAGTGGTTAGTCTAGGTTTTGAGGTCCTTTTCCAACATGACGCACATGCAGGTTGCCAGATTGGCAATGCCAACAAATCCGGAGAGCATGCTTGAAAATTTGAGCCTTGCACTGTATGCTGATTGGCTAATGTTTACATTTGTAGTATCTGAATTGCTTGCAAAATAAAAACATAGAGATATGTAATTCATTGGGGCTGTGGAATGTCAGGTGATAAATCTGATGTGTTGACATGAAAACTATAAAGGTATGATTGTAAATAAGTCATGTTACCAAAAAAAATACATAAATAAAATCACGCAGGGGGATATTTAAAACTTATGTGTGATTGAACACGATCAAAGTCAGAGAGAATATTTTCGGCCTGTGTAGATTCCTACTGAAATGACAAATTTTATCCCACAAACAATGGTAAAGTGAAGATTAAGGTTTGGTTACATTGCAAATTTTTGCAGGCAAAAAAAAGTTTTTTGTTTTTTTTATTGTAAACCAGGGGTGTCCAACTCAGATCCTGGAGGGCCGCAGCCCTGCACAGTTTAGTTACAACCCTGCTTCAACACACTTCCCAGCAGGTTTCAAACAAGCCTGAAGGACTCAATTAGTTTGATCAGGTGTGTTTAATTAGGGTTGGAACTAAACTGTGCAGAGCTGCAGCCCTTCAGGAACTGAGTTTGACACCTGTGTTGTAAACAGTGTAGTGATGTATAAACAGGTTCAAACTAAAGTAACGTCCAAACAAAGCGATTGTCTGTCAGTTAGCTTTGTGTGTAGCCATAGAGCAACCATAATTTTCACCCTTGCATGAAAATCTCTAATTCTAATTCTCTAATTGTAATAAAACTCACACTATGGACGGAAATTACAACAGAACAATCAAATACTGATTAGGGAATATTTTCACCCTCAGGCAAAACTCCAAGTCCTGATTCTAATTGAACTGATTGGATGTCGCCCTCCAAAAATTCACAGAGCTACTGTTAATTATTTACTTTTGTTGCAATATTTACTTTTGGTTGTTCAAAACAACCAACCTTCTGTTTCTTAGAATAGTACATTTGTGCAACCAACTTGAAAACAAGCTAAATCTGTCCAGAAATGTATAGTCTAGAAATAGTCTACATTTTGATGAACGTAACGTTACAATTAGCCGGAATTAAATAAAAATGTGCTCTTCTTATCATTTAAATGTATTTAGTTGTGCTTGTTTTAAATGATGTATCAGTGCACTTCATTAGTTTGTAAAAATTAAATGAACCTAAGAATCTTTAATGAAACATCATAACATTCCCTCCCCCTCAAAATGACTTTTCTTTACTTTTGGTCACATGGAATGCCTTTAGGGCGGGGCTATCAGTCTCGTTCTTGCCCTTTTTTCCTGTCCTGTCTTTTTAAACTTTTGTTCTAAACACCCATCCTCCAACAATCCGATCAGTTCCCAACGGACAAAATCAAGCACATTCTTTTTCTCATTTAATGACCATTTAAAGTTGATGTGCATCACAATAGAGTAAAAAAGGACAATCTTAACTTTTGTTTCATGCCGACTTTAAAATGTGAAGTCTTATTACCACTGATCTGCTGAATAAGTCTCAGTACTCCTCTGGGGTTTTCAGCTGTGTATTCACGCACCCAGATGTTTAGCTGGTCATCGGTGCCCCCACTGTTATAATGATAGAACTGCAGGCACTGGGAGCGTCTTTTGGGGTAAAAGAGGCGACTTTCCAGGTGTGCCTTGTCTCCTTGGGTTCCCGTGGCTGTGCTGAAGTGCATGAAGAATCTGAAGCCTGTAGAAGTATACACTATTATATAATATATAATAAGATAAATATTAGATAATAGACCACTAAAGAAGTCCTCTCTTTGAACTTTATAAAAGTTTAATGACCATTTTACATGTCATACAGCAATCCTTGACAAGAAGAGGAGGTCTAGCTGAGGTCAAAGAATATTTCCTTATGGTATCAGTAAAATTGGATTATCATGGAGAGACCAAAGTGCCACCATAATATCATAAAAGTTATCAATGCACTATGAATTATTTAAGTGTTTTTGCAGTAGTTGTATTCTAGGGAAGCAAAGAAAACAAATATGTCTTTCCATGTGACTGTCATTTAAAAGGATCTTTGGTCTAATTATGTACAATATAATAAGACATAAGACACCATAAGAGTGAATGGTGCATGTTTTTTTTATATATTGATGCAATAAATGAAAATATTCATTACAATATTTCAACGACAAATGAAATAAAATGTTTAATCCTAACATTCTGAAATATAGAAAGCTAATAAAACTATATATAAAAAGGCATAGAAGTACTGAATCAAACAACTGAATAAATCATTTAGCAATTACATGTGCACTACCATATTTGAGTTGCTGTGTGGAAATCTGGGATAATACCCACAAAACATATTTCTGTTACAAAAAAAGAGCAATCAGCATGATCAATTACGATCATGATTATTCTTCAAAGTCACATATTCATTTGGTTGCATTTATGACTACAAAGTCACGCTCAAAAAACATTTTGGGAAAATGTTTAAGGAAAATTTAAGAGATATAATTTGAGAGAATTACATTTTACAAAGCTAAATATAATAACAACATTATATATAACTCTTTGTATAGTTAAGCACAAATATGAGTTTAAAAGTTGTATAATACATTTTATTCTTTTTTAAATATTTCCTAAATGATGATGAACAGAGCAAGGAAATTTTCACAGTATGTCTGATAATATTTTTTCTTCTGGAGAAAGTCTTATTTGTTTTATTTCGGCTAGTTTTTAATAAAAAAAAAAAAAACATTTTAGGGTCAAAATTATTAGCCCCTTTAAGCTATATTTGTTTTCAACAAAAAACAAACCATCATTATACAATAACTTGCCTAATTACCCTAACCTGCCTAGTTAACCTAATTAACCTAGTTAAGCCTTTAAATGTCACTTTAAGCTGTAAAGAAGTGTCTTGAAAAATATCTGATAAAATATTATTTACTGTCATCATGGCAAAGATAAAATAAATCAGTAGAAATGAGTTATTAAAACTATTATGTTTAGAAATGTGTTGGAAAATGTTCTCTCTGTTAAGCAGAAATTGGGGAAAAAATAAACAAGGGTAAAATAAACAACAAAAATTCTGGGGGGCTAATAATTCTGACTTCAACTGTATGTGGAAAAAAAGAGGTGATTGGAGGTGAGTGGTTGTTATTTTGGTAGAGAATTGGTAAAAAAATGTTGTATTGCAAATTACTATATTATTGTTGTCTTGTATGGGATATACAATTTGTAATGATTCATAAAAAGCATATAACACATACTGGGTCTATATAAAACCATAAATTTTCTTTATCAGAAGATGGTATATAATGTAATATAATATAATATAATATAATATAATATAATATAATATAATATA
>CAIGQZ010033212.1:956981-970352 GCA_903798205.1 Danio tinwini
TAATATAATATAATATAATATAATATAATATAATATAATATAATATAGTTTTGTGATGTTAATACCTTGACACTGTCCCAGATTGGTGTAGTCTGTCTTTGGACCACCCTCTACTGTCTGTACACGAGCCCACTTGGCATTTCCACCATCACCCTGAATCATTCCACAGATATTCGGCTCTTCAAAGTGGCAAGAGTCCAGAAAAGTTGAGGATGTAGCTGTAAAAAATGATGAAAGATGTTTTGATAATAAGTGAGAGAAGCAGTCTTTAACTTATCAGTCAGATTAATGTTAATATAATTACATTAAAAATTATTTAGTCTTCAGCAGAAACTTACTGCAGTTGTATAATCTGTTCAGCTTGAGCAAATCATTGTCACTGAACTCCATGCGTTGACCGATCACATTCAAGAATTCGGGTATTTTGGTAACAATGGTTGGTTCTGAGCCTTTGTTGAACGATGTTTTGCTGTAGTGCATGACTGAGCCATAATCATACGGCACTCCGAGTGAGCTCGACTGCGTTTCGTCATATAGATTGAAGTTGTGTTCTTTACCTGAGTGAGAAACAAAGCAGAACAGTTGATAAACAGATGCTTTTGGACGTAATGCAGTGATTTTGTTGCATTTCTAAATGTAATATTCACCATCTTGAATCTGGTCCCACACTATAATGACATAGTCATCTCTGTCAGATCTGGACTGCTCATGCCAGAAGCCCAGCGCATGCAGAAACTCATGCTCTACTGTTCCCAAACTGTCACAGTTTGAACCTATAGACAACTCTTGTTTGCCCATCTGCCGATTTCCCACCTTTGAGTAGCATCTGATGGAAGAGAAAAACATTCTGTACTTTTACATTTGAGGAAATAACAAACTTTTTCCATACAACGGAAGTCCACGTTTACTATTGAATAAAGAAAAGCTAACCAGTACCACAAATCTGAGTTTATAATACTGTAAAAAAAAGCAGGATTTACTACAATTCATTCATGTTGTCCGAACACAAATTGATTAAGTCAACATATTTAAACGGATTGAACATAAAACAATTAAATTGTTCCCAAAAATCTCCAGAATTGTGTTGTTTCAGCTCATTTTAAATAAGTAGCAAGCAGCAAAATCCTTTTTTGAGTGTACTCAATCCCAAGTGCAAACCTTTGATGAGTTTCTTTCTTCTGTTTCTTCACACACACACACACATTTTTTTAATGAATGTTAGAAACCATTGACTTCTATTGTAGACAAATCAAATACTATAGAAGTCATTGGTTACAGGTTTCTAACGTTTTTCAAAACATTTTCTTGTGTGTTCAGCAAGTCAAGCATGTTTGTGACAAGTGAAGTGTGAGTGAATAACGAATAACTTTTTTTTGTATAATTCTGACTTTTTGATTATGTCTCACAATTATGACTTTTGGTTAATTTTGCACAATTTTATTTATAGACTGTGTCACAATTTGATGTTGTGTGTCATAATTCTGTTTTGTTTTGATTTATACTTAGCAATTCTGAAGTTTGTTTTTCTCTCACACTTCTTTTTTTTCTCAGAATTGAAACTACAGTTGAAGTCAGAATTATTAGCCCCCCTTTGAATTTTTTTCTTTTTTTTAAGTATTTCCCGAATGATGTTTAACAGAGCAAGGAAATTTTCACAGTATGTTTGATAATATTTTTTTCTTATTTGTTTTATTTTGACTAGAATAAAAGCAGTTTTTAACTTTTAAAAGCCATTTTAGGGTCAAAATTAGTAGCCCATTTATGCTATTCTTTTCTGATAGTGTACTGAACAAACCATCGTTATACAATAACTTGCCTAAATACCCTAACCTGCCTAGTTAACCAAATTAACCCAGTTAAGCCTTTTAATGTCACTTTAAGCTGTATAGAAGTGTCTTGAAAAAAATCTAGTAAAATATTATTTACTGTCATCATGGCAAAGATAAAATAAATCAGTTATTAGAGATGAGTTAATAAAACTATTATGTTTAAAAATGTGTTGAAAAAAAATCTGCTCTCCGTTAAACATAACTTAGGGAAAAAGTAAACAGGGGGGCTAATAATTCAGGGGGGCTAATAATTCTGACTTCAATTGTATATTTCATGCTGCTTCAAGTTTGCAAGAAAAAAAGGAAGAATCATGACAGTTTATTTTTTTTTAATTGCATTAGTGCTGATAGTGGGGATCGAACATTTAATTTCAACATTTTATTATAAAAATGTAAAGGCAAACTATTCATTAAAATAAATGTCAAAAGAATTTGGATTATTAAGCATTAGGTGTAATGTTAAGCAGTTTCTCACCCGCTGCCTTTGAACACGAAAATATAGTTCGCCTCTCCGTTCCAGGGTTTAAAGTCAATGCACGTCTTCAGTCTGTATTGCTCAAATGCCTTCAGTATCACACCTTTGGCATTGATTTCTATTGAAATTTACATAAATGCCATGAAAAAGAGAGAAAGACAGTGAGCAAAATAAATTAAATAATAATAATAATTATTATTAATATTTAAGATTCAAATACCAAGACTGTTGTCTAAGAAGTAAGGCACAGTGGTAGGCCAGCGATACTTTTCACCCAGTATAGTGTTCCTGCTTTCACCCTGTTAAACAAAAAGCCAAGTGTGGATTTAGTTATTTATTAATTTATTGAAATTTTACACACATATAAAGTATTTGATTTTTGTGGCATAATTAAATGATTTTCTGAAGGTTGAGCATGTTTTTTAAATAATAAAAAAAAAAAACTGACCTCCTCGATCAGAATGTCTCCTTCCACCAGATCAAGTCCTGCCTCTGTTAAACGGTTATGAAAAAATTTGAAAAATTCTTGAAATATTGCTACAGATTTTAGACACCATGTAAATGTTTTCACAAACCTTCATTTATTTCGAAAATATCCAGATCTTTTCCATGATCTACATCAATCTCTGTATTGCCTGCAAAAAAGTGTAAATCCACACCATATAAAAAATGCTGAAATCTGTTTGATCACTGAACAAATATGCATTATTATAGACCATTTTGAGGGATGTAAACAATAACAATGGTCCCAACAAATTTCCTGTTTTACATTTTTAATTTTCATAGCTTCAGAGAATCCAAAAAGGCCACATATTGATAAACAATGTTATGAGAGCCGTTTTAACGTCAAGTTATGATTGAATTGCCTCTTGTTACAGTTCGCAAATAGTTTAACAACAAGCAGGAAATAATCATGGGTCAATGTAATCACCACATTGAAATGGTCTATATAAAAATCATGAGATTATTATGACTTACCTGTTACTGAAGATGTTGGCTTTGAAAAAAAAAACATCAGAGTAATGAGAAATCAAATGTGCACTTTTTATTTTTTTTATTTATGTATATGTTTATCTCATGCTGATTTGCATCTCTAGTCCCTATGAAGATTGTTTAGGGGGAACGAAACGAAACAAAAAACATTGAGTCTCCAGCCCTGCACTACAAAAAATGCTTTTCTTATTTAGATTTTTTGTCTTGTTTCTAGTCTAAATACCTAAAAAAATCTTATATCAAAAAACATTTTCTTGGTAAGCAAAATATAATGTCTTGTTTTCAGAAATAATATGCCAATATTAAGTCAGTTTTTCCTTAAAACAAGCAAAATAATCTGCCAATGGGGTAAGCAAAATAATCTTGTTTTTCCTTTTGGCATAAGATTATTTTGCTTACACCGTTGGCAGATTATTTTGCTTGTTTTCAGAAAAAACTCACTTAATTTTGGCATATTATTTTTAAAAATATATATATGTTTTGTTTGCCTAGAAAATTGTTTTTGATTTAAGAATTTGTTGATATTTGGACTAGAAACAAGACAAAAAAATCAAAGTAAGAAAAGCATTTATTTGCAGTGTGGGAAATATATATATATATACATTATAAAAAAATGCTGGGTTCCACACAATTCATTCATGTAGTCCCAACACAAATTGATTAAGTTAACTTAACACTTTTAACCAATGTATGTGGATTGAACATAAAAAAATATTAAGTTGCCCCAATGAAATATTAAGATTTGTGTTGTTTCAGCTCATTTTAAATAAGTAGTTTGAATGAGCAAAATATATATATATATTTTTGAGTGTATATATATTTATTATCTTTATTTTATTTACAATAATACTGTATTAAACATATGTGTACATCTCTGGTTTCTTTTAAACAAATTGTTAAAGGGACAGTTCTTTTGAAAATGAAAATTTCCTCACCATTCACTACAGCGGTTTTAAACATCATGTTTTTCTTCTGTTGAACACAAAAACATGATATTCTTAAGAATGTTGTAATCCAGCAGCTATTGACATCCATAGGAATAAAACAAATGCTATGGAAATCAATGGCTGCTGCTTTCAAACATTCTTCAAAATATCTTCTCTTTTGTTCAACCAACTAAAGAATCTTAATCAGGTTTGGAACAAGTTGAGGCTCAGTAAACAATGACAAAATGTCAATTTTTGGGTGAACTATCCCTTTAATCTTTGACAAAAACAACTTTATATCATGCTCCATTAATATATACTCTGCTAGTAAAACATTCACTCTTAAATCTCATTCAGTATCAATAATTTTAATACTACTACATCTGTATTAGTTTTGCTTGAAAAGATGATCATTTGCTTTTGCTTAATAGCAACAATAATAAAATAGTTATATGGACTTACCAAACACAGGACTGTAGTACAAACGAACAGAAAGAGAAAGAAACGAAGAGACGCCATGAGATCAAATCACTTGTGCTGCTCTCTTATTCAAAACACAGTGTATTGCGTATTAACCAATTTATGGACGAAAAAGAGCTTAGTCTGCATGATAAGAGCGCGCAGCTGATAGGATATCATTTATTATGCTGATGGTCACCATGATATTATTAGACATGATAAGAGTTGTATAAAAAGGTTCAAAGACAAGGATCCGCATCAAATTAAATTCACAAAAGAAATGTTTATTGCCATATTTAGTTGTTTGAAACAATGTATTGTCTTTGTAATGTAATTTTGGTACAATAGTAATTAACTGTTAATATGTTTACTGTTATTTGTAATTGTACAGTACAAAAGCTGTGATTGAAATGTTACTGTATCCTATTAAAGGTCATCATAATTCAGCAGATATATTTATGTAGAAAAAAAAGAAAAACATGCGTATTCTGACCAACTTATTAAAATAGGAATAGGAATGTTGTTGCATCCTCCTGCAGGCCCACCACCTGCAGGGGGAGCCATAAGGGGCCGGTGCATTGTGGAACGGGTGGTGGTCGAAGGTTAGGACCACGACAACCCGATCATCAGGCACAGAAACTGGCTCTTGGGACTACTGACTAGAGATAGTTGGGCTCACCTCGTTGCACAGCTGAGGCTCTGGAACTCAACTTCTGGAGAAGGCCTGATTTTCTTCTACTTTGGAGTTGCTCACAATGAGAGGCGGCGGGCTGGTGTGGGCTTGCTTATAGCTCCCCAACTTAGCCACCATGTGTTAGAGTTTTCCCCGGTGAACGAGAGGATCGCCTCCCTGCGCCTACGGACCAAACACCAGTGCAGAGTACCCGGCCTTCGTGGAGTCCTTGGAAGGGGTGCTGGAAGGTTCTCAGACTGAGGACTCAGTTGTTTTACTGGGGGACTTCAATGCCCACATGGGTAATGACAGTGACAACTGGAGAGGCGTGATTGGGAGGAACAGCCTCCCTGATCTGAATCCGAGTGGTGTTTTGTTATTGGACTTCTGTGCAAATCACATTTTGTCCATAACGGACACCATGGTCGAGCATTAGGATGTCAATCAGTGCACATGGCAACAGGACACCCTAGGGCAGGCGTCAATGATTGACTTTGTGGTCGTATCATCTGATCTCCGACCTTATGTCCTGGACACTCAGCTAAAGAGAGGGGCAGAGCTGTCAACTGATCACCACCTGGTGGTGAGTTAGATCCGCTGGCAAAAGGGAAAGCTGGACAAACCTGGCAGACCTAAGCGTATAGTGAGGGTCCTCGGGGAATGTCTGGCTGAACCTCAAGTCAGAGGGATTTTCAACTCTCACCTCTGGAAGAGCTTTGACCAGATCCCGAGGGAGGCTGGAGACATGGAGACTGAGTGGTCCATGTTCTCTGACTCCATTGGTAATGCGGCCGTAAAGAGCTGTGGCCGTAAGGTCTGTGGTGCCTGTCGGGGCGGCAATCCACGAACCCGGTGGTGGACACAGGAAGTAAGCAATGCCAACAAGCTGAAGGAGTTGTTTCTTTAGATGTGTAATGTCAGTATTCTAGAGACCGTAGCACACGAAGCACAAAACATCTGAAAACTCTACCTAATCTAATAACCATTTCATGGTGCTTTAAAAGATTAAAAAAAAGAATAATTGTGTTGTTTCAACTCATTTTAAATAAGTAGTTGGAACAAGCAGCAAAAATTGACTGAATGAGATTTTAGTTTCTTTGAAATCATATAAAAATATGTAGTCTAATATTTCGTTTCAGTAAATAAATAAAGAAAAAGAACACATTCTAGTGTGTAAAAACCTTTATTTACACTTTTTTTGTTGTTATTTAAAACTTAGTCTTTGGCCCATAAACACACATTCTGCCTATACAGCATGTAACAAAAAATTATCTTTTCCTATTTTCCAAATGTATTAAAAACTTTTATTTTGTTACATTTAGCTATACAACTTGAGAATTTCACAAAAATACTGAAATTTATTGAACCATTTTCCCCCACTAATATATAATACATCATAAGTAGGTCCCATAACAGTGTACATTCTATAAATCAGCTATTGGAACAGAAAGTGCAAGAAGAGCTAAATAGTGCAAATTGTCTCTTTAGATGTATAATGATCAGTTTTCTAGAGACCGTAGCACACATTACACAAAACATCTGAAAACACCACTTAATCTGATGACCACTTCAAAACATACTGTATACACTATATTATATATAATATGTCATTCGATATATCCATCTTTTAATGCTAAGTTGTGAGTTCATTTCTGTGATTTGGGATTAAATATTTTGTTTATCTGACCCTACATGGAAAAAATATATACTACAGTAATTTATAGCAAATAATTTAGTGTTTTTAAACCATGTACAGTAAAGTACACAACAAAATGGCTGGGCTTGTATTCCTTAATGTTGTCCCTTATACACACATTGATTAAATTAACTTGTTTGTTTCTTTGTTTGTTTTAAAAAATGTAAGTGAATTGAACATAAAACAATATTACATATAACTAATATAAGTTGTCCCCAAACAAAACCGTAAGAATTGTGTTGATCCAACTCATTTTAAATAAGTAGTTTGAACAAGCAGCAAAAGTCATTTTTTGAGTGTACTTGGGTTAAGTTAATCTTTTCGGGTAATTTTATAGTTGCTGTGGTACAACAACTATAGCAATATAAACAAATTGCCCAATCCTGTACAGAATATTCTACAACAGCTATATGGTATTTTTTACACTACACCACGGTTTACAGTAGTAAAATAAACAAAGGTATACTACAATGTTTATCACTAAACAGTTCACAAAATAACCTAGTATGTTGTAGCATTCAGTGTTGTAAATACTATTCAGTACAATACATTAAGTATCGTTCAAAATCACTATAGTACTCACTATACATTACTGTAGGCTAGTGTATTTCCATGTGGGACGCCATTATATAATCGATATGTAATATACCTCATCATCATATCTTCAATATATCCATCTTTGACCGCCATCTCTTTAGTTTGTTCAGATCCTGGTGATTCACCAATGTCATAGTTTTTTTAGAAGCTGTCCAGTCCATACCCGAGAACTGAAAATGCGGTTTAACGATGTTGATGTGACGCCATAATCGCGTGCTGCAGGTTTACCTCATCGGACTGCTGGAGGGGCTGCGGGACGGAAATCACAGTTAAGCACTGACATTTAAGAAATAATGATAATTATGGAGGACTTGTTTGATTTATGAAGGTGACATTCTTACAGTTATATCGTCCAGGTAGTAGCTGTGACGCTGGTTGAGGTGGCTGATGAAGTTGCGGCTGTAGTACTGTGGATCTCCGTGAGGTGTCGCTACACACACTGGACACACCTAGAGGGCGACACACATACAAAAACATGCTTTTCACTGTTTATAAGCCCTGAAGGGACAGTTCACTTCCAAATATCTTATTTTTGTTCAAAAGTAAGCAACTCAGACAGGATTGGAACAAGTGAAGAGTGAGAATTTACTCATTCGTTTCATTCATCAACTATCCTTTTAAAACGGATATATTTTGGAATCTTACGTTACGTTCTCATTCATTTTCCTTCGACTTAGTCCCTTTATTTATCAGGGGTCGCCACTGCGGAATGAACCGCAAACTTATCTAGCATATGTTTTACACAATGGTACCCTTCCAGCTGCAACCCATCACTAGGAAACATCCATACACACTCATTCACACACATACGTAAGGCCAATTTAGTTTATTCAATTCATCTAGTCTTTGGACTGTGAGGAAAACGGAGCACCCGGAGGAAACCCACGCAAACACTGCGAGAATATGCAAACTCCACACAGAAACACCAACTGGCCTAGCAGGGACTCGAACCAGCAACCTTGCTGTGAGGTGACAGTGCTAACCACTGAGCCACCGTGTCAACACAGTACTTTCTCTTTTTATAAATAAAAATGAAAGAAATGTGAACATAACATTAACATAAAGATTTATAGGTTGATTCCTCAGAAATATCTGTTAACATGCCCTATCTGATCTGCTATCACAACCACCACTACTTTTTAAAACGACACTGAAGGTTTACACTGAACAGTGTAAATAAGTTAACTAGTTATCACCATATTTCCCCAGTTGACTGGATACATTACAAATTACAATTTATTTTTTGCATTACAAGTTTTCTAAAATGTTACATTATAGCAGATAGCAAATGAGGCACATTTTAATTAAATATGTGCTAATTTGCATAGATTTGAGCATCTGAAATTTGGATGATGCCATGTTCAAAATTTTAATTACATATTATTGTCAAATGTTTTTAAAAAGGAGATTTAGGGTTTCCCTTTTTATCACTCAACTCAGTAAATTCTGCAAATTAAATGTTTACCTCTTTTTTGTAGGATATTTTTGTAGAATATTTGTAGTGTGCTAGTTAATCATGCAAATTATGTATGAACATATATCCCTTTCTAAATACCTTCAGAGTATACTGCATATATGAATAGAATTGTAAATCTGATGTACAGTTGAAGTCAGAATTATTAGCCCCCCCTTTTATATATATATATTTCCCAAATTATGTTTAACAGAGCAAGGAAATTTTCACAGTATATCTGATAATGTTTTTTGTTCTGGAGAAAGTCTTATTTGTTTTATTTCTGCTAGATTAAAAGCAGTTTTTTATTTTTTTTAAAAACATTTTAGGGTCAAAATTATTAGCCTCTTTAAGCTATATTTGTTTTCGATAGTCTACAGAACAAACCATTGCTACAACAACTTGCTTAATAACCCTAACTTTAACCTAATGAACCTAATTAAGCCTTTAAATGTCACTTTAAGCTGTATAGAAGTGTCTTGAAAAATATTATTTACTGTCATCATGGCAAAGATAAAAATAAATCAGTTATTAGAAATGAGTTATTAAAGTATTATGTTTAGAAATGTGTTGGAAAAATCTTTTCGTTAAACAGAAATTGTGGAAAAAAATAAACGGGGCTAATAATTCAAGGGGGGGGGGCTAATAATTCTGACTTCAGAATTACAGTACAGTACAGTAAGTTCTGCTAAAGTAAAGAATTGTGGCTCAGTGCAGGTGATAAAACTGACTTTCAGAAAACAGCCATCTGTAATGTAAAATCTGTATTTGAAATCTACAGACACAAATTGATAATACATGATAAAAGAAACGCTTAGTCAAGTTTTTTGGATATTTTCTGTCCATTAGACTGAAAAAAGCACATAATAAAAAACCCAAAGTCTCAAAAATTAACAGGTGAATGAAAACGTGTTTTGCCTGCGTTGTCTTGTCACAAGAGTACAACAAAAATATACTTCAGCTTTAGATTCAGCTGAAAGAAGCTATTGCTCTAAGAACTAAATGTGCTGTGAGTTTACAGAAAGTCATCACATTGGATATTAGGAATAGCCTGTATGAATTCTATCTCACCACACGTCTGCTGTCGCTGGCATGGTGGATATTGCAGTGATTTCGTAGTTGAAGTTCATCAAACCCATTATAGTGGCAGTATGGGCACACAAATGTCCTCAAAGGAACACTGGAGGGGGGAAATGAGAAAAATAAGTGAACCTAAAAGATTGTATTCTCCTACAAATCTACTAAAAGTTATGGTTCCAAGGTAAAACTGTACAAACAATTAAATAAATTATTAATAAACCAGTTAAAATGCAGTCTGAAAGAAGTAAGAAGTCTCCATAGCAGTATAGTATGAAAAGGTGAGTATAAAATAATTCTGAAATAACTAACATTTTTCCTTAAAACTTTGACAGTGTACTGTTTATTTAATTGCCGATTTGTAAGAATTTTCATATATAATCACTTTTTATTCACAGTCTGAACTGCTTGTAACAAAACAAATGTCATGTTGAAAGCCTCTAGACCAAGGATGCCCAAACTCGGTCCTGGAGGGCCGGTGTCCTGAAAAGTTTAGTTCCAACCCCAATCAGACACACCTGAGCTAGTTAATCAAGCTCTTACTAGGCTTTCTAGAAACATCCGTGCAGGTGTGTTGAGGCAAGTTGGAGCTAAAATCTGCAGGACACCAACCCTCCAGGACCGAGTTTGAGCACAAGAGCATATGATATCTAATATAATGGTGTAAATTCAATTTTACAATTTTAGTCTGTCAGCAGGAACTGAGCGATGCAAACATATTGCTATTATCAATTACATTTTTTTTCCTGTGCATTTATTTTGAGAGAAAGGAACAAAGTACATACAGTATAAATTCCTGTTAATGTCATCTCAGTACACTGTAGTAAGCAATTAGCTGACTTTACTTTAAAAAAAGTAAATCCGTTGCTTTTAAAGCAATTACTTTACTAAATTTGAGTAAACCCATCGTGTTAAAATTAAGTAAATGAACTATGTGCATACATATTAGAGTAAGTTACTTAACAAGTAAGTCAGTTTAACAGTTTGCAAGTTGGGTTTTACGATATTAGTATATTACTGCAAATATATTTCCTATTTCGGTAACACTTTATAATAACTACACACTATGAACCATTTATGAAGCATTAGCATCTAGTGAATTCATTATCTGTTAAGCATTAACAATACATTAATAAACGTTAGTAAGCAGTTTATAACTGCAGCTACAAATGATGCATTACTGACTTACAAGCACATTTATAATGTGCTAAATAATTGTACTTTCATACTTTGTAAGTGGTTGATTTTTCATTGCTAAATTAAGTATTGCATTATTTACAAACCATTTGTATTTAAGAGTAGTTGGAGGTTCAATCAATCATTCAGAATGAGTTAGTAAGTGATTAATAAACTATTGAAATTACATTTATATATCTTATTATTCAGGCATTAGTAATGGTTACTACAGTATGTATGTTAATAAATGCTTTATTGACACAACTTCATGCAGTTTTGTGACCTAATCTAAAGTGAGGACTATTTATGCTTTATAAATCCCTTATAAATTACAATTAAAGGCTCGGTATCAAATGAACAATAATCTTTGCAATCTTATCTAAAAAGCTAACTTACTGTAAAGTTTAAACATTGCTGAATAACAGGAGTGTCAAAATACAGCATCAATTTGGATAAAACAACAACATAATAATTGAACAATATAATAGGATGCAATTGTTAAACTGTACAGTAATTTTATTTTACATAAGATTTATTTTTCATGTGATACAGTTTCATTTGGGTATCTTCAAATGAATAGAAATGAATAATGTTGTTTATGTTCTTTTTTCCTGTTTAGATTTTAACTGAGCCTTTAATTGTCATTTGGGATTTATAAAGCATAAATAGTCTTTACTAGATTAGGTCACAAAACTGGATGACGTTGAGTTAAAGCATTTATTAACATACATAGTAACCATATATATGCCTGAATAATAAGAACTATAAATGTTAATTTGAACAGTCTATTAATCATTTACTAACTCATTCTGAAAGATCGTAAAAAAACACCAACTACGCTTAAATAACTGGTTTGTAAATAATGCAATACTACATTTAGCAATGAAAAATAAATCATTAACAAAGTATGAAAGTACAATTATTAAGCACATTATAAATGTGCTTATAAGTCAAAAATAGAGCATTTGTAGCTGCAGTTATAAACTGCTTACTAACGTTTATTAATGTAGAGTTAATGCTTAACAGATAATGAATTCACTATTTACAAATGCTTAATAGATGTTTCATAGTGTGTAGTTATTATAAAGTGTATATAAACCCAGATTTCTTTTTACTTCTAATCAAAAAAACTAAAAGTATATTGCGGCACTGAATCACATTTTAATATCTTGTGTGTTCCGTCAAGTGTGATGGGAAGCAATAAGTTATGACTGTAGTTCACCAAATGGCCACTGGTGTCACTAAAAACAAGGGTTTCTGAATAAAAACAAACAAAACAAACAAACAAAAATCTGGTTTAAAGTCACATGGAAATTGAAATGTACTCATCCTATTTTCATATGCATGTTATAAACAATGTATCAGAGCACTTCATTATTTTGTACAAATTAATTTGCCCTCATAATCTTTAATTAAATATCATAACCTCCTCCCCCCCCTCAAAACAACTTTTCTTTACTTCTGGTCACATGGAATGTCTTTAGTGTGGGGCTATCAGCGCGTGTCTCTGATTTGTTCATTCATTTGTCAGTCTTCCTTTATTTTGTTTGCAACACTTATATTTCAACAATCAAATAGTTTTCCAAAGAACTAAATCATGCATCACCCTACTTTTATATACTACTTTTATAACCTTCCCTCTCTCTCTCGAAATGACTTTTCTTCACTTCTGGTCACATTGAATGTCTTTAGGGTGGGGCTATCAGTGCATGTCTCTGATTTGTTCATCCATTTATCAATCTTCCTTCATTTCGTTAGCAACACCCATCTTTTAAGAATCCAATTGGTTCCCAAAGAACTAAATCATGCATCACCTTACACACTCAGAAATAAAGGTACACAAGCTGTCACTGAAAGAATATATTAGTACCTACAAATTTTAAGAGGAACATTTTTGTACTTTGAAGGTACTAATATGTACCTTTGAGGTATTAATATGGACCTTGTAGGTACAAATATGTACCTTTTGAAAAGGTACCACCCCAGTGACAGCTCGCGTACCTTTATTTTTGAGAGT
>CAIGQZ010033212.1:975352-1005460 GCA_903798205.1 Danio tinwini
TTAAAGCATTCCAAAATCTATATTAACACCTGAATATAAGACAGTTTTATTTAATGTGAATATATGCAGGTGAGTTTTGTATTTAATACATTTACATAAGACTGAATATAATATGATGTATGATAGAGTTGATATGGGAACAGTTTCAGTGGTAATTTATTTTCACAATGCTGTGGGTCAGAGTAACTTATTTTTGCATGTCAATCAGTAATTGAAGAGTTCAAAAACCTCTAACGCCTGAAATTTTCTTTAAAATGTATCCTTTTTTATCAGATTCTTGTGTGTAGGTTCAATAGTTTCACTTTCATGGCAAAGGATAAGTTTTTTTTATGGTCTTCAAAGTGAAACAACTCAACATAAACAAAGGAGGCTGAGAATAATGCTCGTTTTCTATGGAAATTTCAGACAGCACTTAGAGGGTTTTTGCATCTGAACTCTTCAATTGGTAAAAAAATACACTGTAAAACAGATTTTCTTTCTTAGAGTTTTTGTCTTGTTTCTAGTCCAAATATATAGTGGGTTTTTCCTTTTAAAAAAAATCAAAAATAGCCTGCCAATGGGATAAATAAAATAGTCTTGTTTTCGGTTGAAGTAAGATTGTTTTACTTGCCCCATTGGCAGATTATTTTACTTGTTTTACAGAAAAACCTATTTATTTAAGCAAAACAGATGTTTAGGCATGTTTGTGAAAAGGTTTAAGTTTGTTTGTTTACAATATGTAGCCTAATGCATGTGTCTTGCGGCTCAAATCTTTTCAGTTTTTATTTATTTATTTTATTTCTGCATGGATTGCTTTTTGTGGCAATTTTCTGTTTAGTATTATACGTGACAAGAAGCCGTGAATTTTCAATTTAACGTGTATGTTTTTGCAAAAATAAATGTAGGCTTCTGTGTAAATACATGAGTAATGGGGTATTCGCACATGGACTTTTAATTTCAGTCAGCCAGCCCCAGGGCTTCTGGTTAATTGTCATCCCATACACAATCGGCACGATTAAGATCTGATTTCTTTAAAAAAAACATCAGTCCAAACAAGAAGCACTGCATTATTATATATTTTCCACGCCATGTCTTTAAAATATGGAAATTTATTTTACCCCTGTATTTTCAAAGGAGTTTCTGTGCTAGCCTTCTGCTAATGACGGAGCTAGCATCTTTCGTCTGTTTTTACGCTTTAACAACCAAATAGATGCTTCAGTCTATTTAACTGATTATATTTTAATTACATTACAACATTGATGCTGTAAAAGGAACCTTATGAAATGAAACCTTTTCAGATTATTATTGGCTGAAAAACACTAGCTGTGCATATAGCCCATTCCATGCAAATGTTTAGTTTTTTGTGTAAGCAAGTATTTTACAGTATTTAAAAAATACTCTAATTAAAACAAATAAGTCCAAAAATGTCAAATAAAATAAAATCAAAGATTTTTGTTCTATAGTGAGCCAACACTTATCCTTTTGATTAGCATTATTTCTTTTAGGTTGTGCAGTTTAATTCACAGAATTTCTATAAAGTATACTGTAAACTTGCTACACTAACACATGTAACACAGTCACATCCATAACACATGTTTATTTTCCTCATTTAAAATAAAAAAAACATTTACAGATTGATATTTTTCTGATCCCATAACTCGTTGTTTTGGAAAATTTAAACAGATGTTTATGTATAAAAACACTTCTCTGTAAATTTGTTTTGAATTTTTACTGCAAATGTCTCATCCATAATGCTGGAATTGCTCACATGGCCAAATACTTTTTTTGTGTGTGTGTGCAAGAAAAGAAGGTTGTTTCCCAGCTAATTGTAATGTTCAACTGAAATCCGTATCTAAAAATTGTGTTAAATCAGAAGAGGCAGACAAGTGTGTTATTCTTGTATTGCACACATTTATGTCAGTGCATGATTACCATTATAAACAAACATTTCAATTTCAAGATCTCAAATGGTTATGGCTATTCTGGTGATTCATTCATTTTGTTTTCGACTTAGTCCCTTTATTAATCTGGGGTCGCCACAGCGGAATGAACTGCCAACTTATCCAGCATATGTTTTACGCAACGGATGCCCTTCCGGCTGCAACCCATGACTGGGAAACTATCCTGATGAACTATTCTGGTGTTTTGCAGAAATGCAACAGAGTTTTGATGTTTCAGCAAACGGTTAACAACTGAACTTGCAGTTTAAAAAATGCTGTAATATTCTCTGTACTGGTGTCACGGTACATGGCTCAGTGGTTAGCACTGTTGCCTCACTGCAAGAAGGTCGCTGGTTCGAGCCTCGGCTGGGTCAGTTAGCATTTCTGTGTGGAGTTTGCATGTTCTCCCCATGTTCACGTGGGTTTCCTCCGGGTGCTCCGATTTCCCTCACAGTCCAAAGACATGCGGTACAGGTGAATTGAATAAACTAAATCAGCCATAGTGTATGTGTGTGAATGTGTGCATGGATGTTTCCTTGTACTAGGTTGCAGGTGGAAGGGCATCCGCTGTGTGAAACATGTGCTGGATAAGTTGGTGGTTCATTCCGCTGTGGGGCCCCCTAATGAATAAAGGGACTAAGCCGAAGGAAAATAAATTATCTTAACTATCCTCATCTGTCTTTCTAAAAACCGGAAGTAGGTTTGCAAGTTTACGGACACCAAAACTTTTATTCTGGAGGACGCAGAGCTTTTATGTCATCGCGGAAGTAAAATCACCTGACCGCCGCTAAGCTTCTTGGGCAAAATCGATCAGCAGGCAGCAGATTTCAACATGTCTGCCGTCGGCTGTCAGTAAAGGAGGTGTTTTGTTTTCAACTTAACAGCAGATCATTGAGCTCGAAGAAGACCAGACGAGGCTCGCGCTCATGGCTCAGTGCGTGCAGTCCGTGCAGGAGTTCATCCAGGATTCGTTCGTGCCGATGGTGGCCGTCCTGTGCAGTGAGGATGCCGAGAGAGTGACCCGCAAAAACAACCTGAGTTTCCCCGAGCTGCTGCGGCCTTTCTGCCGCCTGACGTCCGAGGGTAAGAGGCCAGCTGATCACAATAACACACGCGCTTGTCAGATAGCTCCCTAACGCATACATCAATACACACAGGATGCGTCTCAAATGCTTTTTAACTGTCTACCTAGACATCCATTTAAACAGTGTAGCTGCTGTTAAAGCGTCCAAATCCAAAAAATGCAGGATATATGGTAGATTTGGAGATATCCTCACAAAAATGTTGTTTAGGAAGGCAGCTTACTAGGATTTGGTACACTGTGAATGTTTGTCAAAAGAGACACCTCAGTGGGTTTTGAGACACACGCCCAAAAATGCTGTTTATGTAGATGGCTCGTTGGATTTTTGTTAGATACACACCCAAAATGCTGTCTTAATAGGCAGGTCACTAAGTTGGTCTTGAGAGACATGTCAAGAAATGCTGCCTACTAGGTAGGTGGTTCACTTGGTGTTTAGGGCGTGAGCTTTGTTCAGCAAGGCCCCTTCTTGGTGTACTCACAGACCCTCTTTTATTTAAAGTTTGAAAATGGTGTTTATTTACAAACCCTCAGGACATTTTCTTTCTTTCTTTCTTTCTTTCTTTCTTTCTTTCTTTCTTTCTTTCTTTCTTTCTTTCTTTCTTTTATAGAACATGAAAGAGTTTTCTTAGCTGACACTGTGGTCATGGGTGATTTTATAAAATCCAAGATGATCTCTGCCAGCTTTTTGCAAAAAAAATAAAAAATAATAATTAATCCACAGTTTCAGTAAATAGTCCTAAGCTCAGTTTTGACATTTATGATCTTATAAAGCTTGCATGTAAGCTGATGCTGTTTGTTTACAACAAAGGGGGAGGAAACAAGTGTTGTATTCATCATCAAAATGGCACTTGAGGGTATCCTGGATGCTTTTGCCTATATTATAAAAAAGTGTAAACAAGCAGCATCAGCGAGAGTTTGTGTAGACATTATGAAGTGACAGAAAGCTCACATGACAGTGGATTAAATGAAGTTGCAAATACTTTTTGCTGTCTTGCTTTATATAAGCACAATGTGTCGTCAGGAGTCTTGAGTATTTATTTAGTTTTTCCTCTATATGTTTTTTTTCCGATCGATAAAGTGTCTTGCATTTTATGAGCCACCAATGTCCACAGTTTCAGCTGAAACTCATATTTAAACTCTCAGTGAAATCAAAATAAGTTTTTTTTAGATGCTAATATCAGTGTGTTAGTCATAAGGATATCAAATCAAATCACTTTTATTGTCACATCATCAGCAGCACGTGTGCTATGATGAGTGAAAAGCTTAGGTGCTGGCTCCAGACAGTGCAAAATACAGACAGTGCAAATACAACGACAGTGCAAAATACAACAACATACTCACAAAAAAACAAGACAGTGTAAATTTGGCAATGTTGACAGTGATGCGTACGATGGATAGGTGTACACATAGTTGTAGGCAGTATTGTTTAAGTATGGATTGGTTAAAGTGCAGTGCATGCTACATCTTTATGGTGTGCAGTGTGGGGTATGGGAGAGTTTGTGTGGGGTGTGTTAAGTGTACATCAGCCTGATAGTCTGAGGGAAGAAACTTTCCTTCAGTCGGCTGGTGCGTGACCGAATGCTGCGGAACCGTCTGCCTGAGGGTAGCAGAGAGAAAAGTCTATGGCTTGGGTGGCTGGAGTCGCTGATGATTCTCTTGGCTTTTCTCATGCACCTCCTGGTGTAGATGTCCTGGAGGGAGGGAAGCTCACCTCCTACTACACGTCCAGCAGTTCGCACAATCCTATGTAGACCTTTGCGATTGCTGCTGGTGCTGTTCCCATACCAGGTGGTGATGCAGCCAGTAAGGATGCTCTCCACGGTGCAGGTGTAGAACGAGCGGAGGATGTGGGGGCTCATTCCAAACCTCCTGAGATGCCTGAGGAAGAAGAGGCGTTGTTGTGCCTTCCTCAACACTGCGTCTGTGTGGGCAGTCCATGTCAGATCCTCAGCGATGTGTACTCCAAGAAACTCTATACGCTAGTGTGCTCCAAAACAGTTACAAAATTCACAATTAGAAGATATGGACATTAGGAGCTTGCAGTTTGCCACTTCCGCCAAAACGGTTCAACATTTTATTACATTTTTTTTCTGACAAATCAAATCATCTCTAGTATCAGACATGTACCATCAAGAAGCTTCTCATTTGCTTTTCATTTTATCCGCTTGACCTCAACCGTTTTTAATGGCAGAGCTGTGATAAAAATAAAACACTATTGGTTGTTTTTTATTTTAAAGGGAAGAAGCTATTATTTGGGCTCCAGAAGCGGTTTCCCAGTAACGACTGTAAACAAAAGCATGCAAGCTGAACGCTGCGGGCTTGACGCACTCAATAGAATTGTAAATCAGCCTTAATGGAAAAAAACTAACTAAACTTAAGAGATTAACATTTGCCAGATGTTGTAGTTGTACATTTGCTTTACTTATTGGTCTCTATTTGCTAGAAAACCTTGGTTGTCCTTTTGTATTTTTTGTAATACAATGCTTTGTAATACAATATATCCTTTCAGCATCAATATCACAATGTGCGCATCTGCAATGGTCACATCACAAGGTTTGCAATGTTGAGTCTAAAATATAGCTGACCAGGAGCTACAGAACACATGTGGTTTGTAGAGTCACTGCTAAGCCTGTGACTGAGCATTTTAAGAGAGTTTAAAACATTTAGGTACAAAAATATTTGTATTTAATTATGTATTAAAAATAATGTTTTATTGTATTTAAGTATTTAAATGGGAATTTTTTTTGTCTTGTTTCTAGTCCAAATATCTACATTTCAGAGCGAAAACAAGATTTCTTAATTTTTTTAGCCTGATATTTTAGCTT
The DNA here is from genome assembly GCA_903798205.1 of Danio tinwini. NCBI lineage: Eukaryota > Metazoa > Chordata > Actinopteri > Cypriniformes > Danionidae > Danio > Danio tinwini. The sequence goes on from CAIGQZ010033212.1 coordinate 981,178, forward strand.
ATTTTAAGGGAAAAACTCTTAGTTTGGACTTATTTCTTCTGAAGGTGAAAACAAAACATTATTTCTTCTTGCAGGGTTCAACGCTAAGGATTTTTTCTACTGGCCGATCGGACCAGTGGTTCAGATTTTTACTTGCCCTGCCAATATTTTTACTGGTCCCACCAAAAAAGTAAATAGCTATTTCTTAGCCACAAATTTTTAAAAAATGTTTGTGAATCTAGAATTTAAGTATTTAAAAAAATGTTAATAAATGTATAATGAGCAAACTTCAAATTGTTATGCAAACAAAAGTAGCAGTATGGAAAATGTGCAGGTATTTTATTGCAAAACAAAAGTGGCTGACCTGACAAACTGATGCCAAAGTGTACAAAACATCACTTCATTTTTTTTTGTCGTGGTGTACCCTCGTAAATGTCTGCTTCCAAGATGTTAGAAACAAATGTTTTCTTTTAGCATCATCATTTGATGTTGCCGCCATGTTGCTGTACTACTTGTTAGGGGGGAAAAAATAACTTGCTCACAACATCCAATTAGATAATAGGAACTGGAAAGCAATATGCTTCTCACATGCTGGCCTCGGGCCATCAGGCAGTCCTTATCGTTGAGCCCTGACTTCACCTAAGAATTTGAGATATTTTGAATAGAAACCAGACAAAGCAAATGCTTTTTTTGCATTGTGATTATTCCGTTTCTGTACCTGAATATTATTAGAAAACCACGAAAACTGACAAATAGAGCTATTCAAATCATCTTGTGAAACTATATTCACATCAGAATATTTATCTAAGAAAAAAAATATCACAATGACGTTTTTCCAGTTAGGGCTGTGCGATTAATCAAATTTCAATCGCGATTTGAAACGTTGCAATTAGCTAGTCGCAAGAGGCTGCGATATGAAATATATATTATTTAACTTCCTCCGCTCAGAGCAAATACGTGACTGCCGTCTGTGTATGACAGTCCTACTAGCCAATTGAGTGAGCACACTTTCGTTCTGCCCGAACAGAATTGCGCAACCAAACTATGCATAATGCCCACAATAAAACAAACAAACAGGACAGCAGGAACGAGTGTGATGATGGCATTTGTTGCTTCAGAAGCATTAATAGACAAATTAATATATATATATATATATATATATATATAAAACAGCACGTAATATGGGAATATCTTGGTTTCAAAGTCAGACATAGAACAAAACCAGGTATTTTCTAAGAGCTGACGCAGAATTGTTGCCACAACATGAGAAAATACATCAACCAGCACCTATAAAGCACCACAGGCGGCTATATGAGGAGCGTCTTGCTAAAAAGTCAACAAAAAGTATTGCCAGTGACATTTAATCTAGTAGCAAACTACAATTTCAGAGTTGTTTGCTAATACAAGTTAATATCATTTAAGTTCTTTTTTTTTAACTGACACTCACTGCATTTTAGCAGTAAGAAGCTACAATAGATTATTGAGCTGAAGCTTGACTGCAAAATTAAATCGCCGATCAAATTGAAATCGCAATATCGGTCAAAAAAAAATCGCAATTACATATTTTCCCCAAATCGCACAGCCCCATTTCCAGTATCGTTCAGCCCTACTCTGGTGTTCTGTAATAGTTTGAGAGACCCCTCTAGCTTGATTCATACCCCAGTCCAGATCCTCGTTCGGCTGATAGAAAGGGTTACAACCCGGATTCTTCTGAATGTGATCTCTCCGTTTGTGAAATCTGATCTGATTTCCACTCAGCTGATTGTTGTGTGAGCAGAGACTCAGACAGACACAACACAGATCAGATGCCTCTGTTGTTGAGGGTAACATTACCAGAGGCCTGTCCTGTTAATCGCCTGCCTATATCTAGTAAAGTATATTGGATAATCCTCAAGAGGCTGGCAATCTGATCAACTGGCTCAACTTTTGAAGAGTTGTTTACAGGGACACTAGTTAGTGACAGCATTGTGGACATGAAATCGCAATGCAATGGTAATATGAGATGCTTTTGAGCAACTTGAATGCTTGTTAAGTCTGCGTTTATTTGATACAACTTTAGGATTAAGAAGTGTTATTATTGCTCAAAAGTAGTTGCTTTTTAATTAAAATAATTTAGTTGTCATTTTTATTGTGTCATCATGCCAAATCTGAACTTTCATCATTATTACTCAGTCACGTGATCCTTCGGAGATCATTCTAATGTGATTATTTGCAGCACAAGAAACATTTGTGTTAACAGTGCTTTTCTGGAAACTATGATTTTCCAGGAATCGCCAGTCTTCTGCGTCACATGATCCTTTAAAAAAAACATGCTTATTTAGCACAAAAAAAACATTTTTATCATTAGGTTTTTGTGGAAATTGTGCTTTCATAACATTGCAAATGTGTTAGCTATCACTTGATTTATTTAATCAGACTTGGTTGGAAATAATAATACAAAAATAGAATAGGTAATACATTTTTTTACTTTTTAAGTGAAATTAATGGGTTTTATCTAACAATAATATAAAATAATGCAGCAGATCTTATCTCATTCAGTAAGCATACATACATGCATATTTGTGTGCAGAGTTCCCACTCTTCTTGAAAGTACTTAAAATTACTTAAATTTCAGACATGTGGATTCAACGCCTCTAAAACACAGGTCCTTAAACTAAATTTTGAAATTAAATTTGTTTATGGTTTTATTTCAACAATTGTACTCAATTGTCAAAAACAGAATGAAATAAACGAAGACATTTATTATTATTAAATCTTACATTTAAATTGTGTACAATAACACTGACATTTTATCAATATAAAAAAATACACATTTGAATATTGCCAGTATTGAATTTAACAAGTTCTTTAAACATGACTTTTTAAAACGGTCAAACTTAAAAAAAAAAAAAAAAAGTCTGATATTTTTAACATTATAATTAGGGTAACTGAAATGTTTAGTACTTTCATGGTGCTACATATTCTGGATTATGAATTACAAAGGGGCTTGTTTTAAAATGGGGGTTTAAAAAGTCCTTGAATCTGCCATTCATAAAAGCTTGGGAACCCTGTGTGTATAACCTGCCTGTAAATACGAATATTGATTCATTTTTGTTCTAGTTATTCTGAAACATTCTGCTCACGCGGCATCGGCGTGCATAGAAATCTTCAGATTTTTAGCCCATCGAGACTTTTTATTTACTTGCACTGTAAAGAAAATCAGTTATTTGGCAGCTGGGGTGCCGAAAAAAATCTGTAAAATAACAGCTGTTAAATTACAGAAATTTACCGCAAAATAACATTTGTTAAATTACCAAAATTTACCGTAAAATAACAGACGTTAAATTGCAGAAATTTACCCGAAATTTTTATTTATTTCTGTAATTTAATGTCTGTTATTTGATGCTTTATTCCGCCACCCCAGTTGCCCTGTGTGTGTAAATTTGTATTTATCAGTAATATTTTCAGTTTTTTTGTAGATATATTATACAAGAGACTTGCTTTGTTTACCAAATAAGTGGATCTAATAGGATTTACATTGTAAACATTAAAGTTAAAAACGTATTATATTTAAAATTTTATATATCAGGTTTTAGTTATGATACTCCCAAAATCATTCTGCATAAATCCACAGATTTTTTACAAAACATGTCTGCAGATTCTGCCTTGACCCACTTATACTCAATTATTAGTGAATGATACCAAATATTTACTCTGTAGAAACTAAAAGTGATTTTTTGTCTGTATGTTCCTTATAAACCCCAGTTTCTGCTTTTAAATCCCTGCCTGTGCTTCATCATCACATTCACAAGCTAAAATCTTAGAGTCGCCACTGGTTTACAACAATACGAGCCATTCAGGACTCAGGAGTCATGCTATCAGGGGGGACTGTTTTTTTATTGTAGCCCAATAGATTGAAGCTACTCTTCGTTTCAGTCGCCATTGCTCTAATTCTCTTTTCTGACATTGGGTTTGTTGCGGATTGGTCGAAATGATGGTAACACAGTTAGTTTGACCCAGATGAACACTGTCTGCGTGCGTGCGTGCGTGTGTGTGTGTGTGTGTTTGTGTGTGTGTGTGTGTGTGTGTGTGTGTCCCTCAGTGATGTGATTGGGTTTATTTAGGAATGCCTTGGCAGCAGAGGAGCAAAGTCTCTTCTTTATTCCTCATGTCGTGCTTATCATGTGAAGTGCAGAGTGAAAACACACAATTGCATTATGGGAAAGACTTCAACAGAGGGTGTGTGCAGCAAGGAATACTTGAGCAGGGAAAGGTGGGTTTAGAAATGGTCAGAAAATGCATATTATAGTGTTATATTACTATAGATACATTATATTATAGTCCAAGACAATTATAAAGTGCAAGACGACAAAGTAATTAAATAATAAAGTTTCAATATAAATTTTCTCACTAAACACAATTTCTGACAAAAGTAGCAGTAACAATAGTTTTTTTAACTGATATACACTAGTTTTTTTTAGTAAAATTCTAAAAAGGGTCAGTAATTTTTTTATTATATGTATGTTTTGTGTTTTGGAATTAATACTATTATACTACAATATAAGATGATATTTATAATACCACACAGACATTTTTTTTAATATTTATACAACAGTTTTGAATCTGATTGGCTCATAGCCGTGCAATATTCTGCAAATAACAGCAGTCGTACAGCCTCTTCACTCTTGTGTATTACACTGCCCACATACAGCAACAAGCAATTTGACAAATATTGCTGCTGTTGGACGACATAATGTACTTTTGAGGCTTTTTTTAGTCGAGAATATAGTTGTTTAGATTGCAATTATGCAGTTTATTCATAAGGATAGTGCCTATTTTAAAATATGTATAATTTCGGAGAGACAGCGCATTGGTGGCCATTAGCCTGTCATTGTGCAGAGCACAGACTGTTGACGTTGTTTATCCACAAGATGGCAACAGAGACCGCATAATAAGCCTTTAGAAGAGAAACAGCGTAATTTCTAACTACAGCTTATCAAATCATTATTAAACAGGTAAGTGACTTTCTAAGTCGACCTCTCTCTTTTGTGTGTTGTAGTGCTGTATTTATACCATAGTAATTGTAGTGTATTGAGTGTCTGATGGGACTATGTATGTATTTTGTATTGGCCACTCTTTGTATAGCCCTGAGTTACCCCTAAGTCTCCTGTTTTCGTTACTGCAGACTAGTTCAGTAAACAGAAAGAAGGAAGAAATACCCGCATGTGTTTAGCGTTTTTCCTTATCGTAAACACAACAGGAATCTGGTAGTGTTTGCACTGCTTCAGCTTTTTTAAAGTTAGTTATTGTGATCTCCCGATTGCAACAGAGAAATACTGGGAAATCTATGTAGAGTGATGACATTTCATGCCGTTTAGCCTTATAATTTTAAAATGTCCGCAAAATTTTGTCATCATTTTAGATATTATGCTAGAGCAGTCCTGGAGGGCTGGTGTCCCTGCAGGGTTTAGCTCCAACTTGCCTTAATACACCTGCCTGGGTGTTTCAAGTATATGTAGTAGGACCTTGATTAGCTTGTTCAGGTGTGTTTTATTAGGGTTGGAGCTAAAATCTGCGGGACACTGGCACTCCAGGAACAAGTTTGGTGACCCCTGTGCTAGAAAATCATTCAAATACTAGCTCTAAAGTGACGTTTGTAAAGTAGCAACGGTTTCTGCTGTTCTGATGTCAGCTGCAGATGTGAATGAATGGCAGGAGAAAGTAGTTCCTCATACAAAAGGATTCTGAGACACTCTGTGTTTGATTTTCTTTTTAATACACATGATTATGCAATATCACTCTCTTAGCAGTGCGATGTGGCTGTATATCGTCACAGTAGGGCTGTGTATTGGCAATGGCCTCACAATATGATACATATCACGATACATGGGTCACGATACAATATATTACCATATATTGTGATCCAATAAATATTGTGATATATTGCAATAGTTTGTATTATTATGTGTGTCACATTACATTGACAACTTAAAAAGTCGACAGACAAATACAAATTCCAATTCCAATTTATTTTCCATCCATTTCAATTCATTAGAGCTGCACAGTGTGATTAAACAGAGAACTATATATATCGCAAAGCTTACAAATGGCATTTTTTTTGTCTAATTTGGTACTTCCTGGTATAGCGTTAAAACCAAGTGCAGCCACACGTCAGCTCTAAAAGCTGGAGGCGGGCACCTTTATATTTTTTGTCATGCTCACTCTTGCTTACTTCTGATACCGTACTACTTGGCATTTTGTTGATCGTGAGTTAGCGACATCTACAGGAGCGGTGGAGGAGGTCGTTTGGCACAACTTGAATCGATACTTGAGGTTGAACTATCGATACACTATCGTAAAAGAAATGATTGCAATAGTTAGATGTATCAATATTTTTGCACAGCCCTAATATACAGCCATATTGCATTGCTACTTGTGTGTGATATTGCTCATATATATATATATATATATATATATGTATATATATATATGTATATGTGTATATAAAACTTTCAGCTCATCAGAACTTTTGTTTCTTGAGCAGCAAATCAGCATATTACAGTGATTCCTAAAGTTTTATGTGATACTGAAGACAGGATTAATGTAATTGAACTTTTCATGTTATACTATATTAAAATAGAAACATTTATTTAAATTCTATTTCACAATACCACAGTTTTTAACTGTTTATTGATCATATAAATGCAGCTGAAATGCTCAACAGAAGTGAATTCTTAAAACAAATAAATACATAGAAATCTGATACCGCAGACACTGGAAAATGGGCAAATTTATTTTATTTTATTTTTAAAATGTATTAATTTTAATGGGTAGGTAGAGACAATTTTGTGTCTTTGACCTAGTTAGCTTCCAAGGATAAAAACTTCACCGTTGAGAATGATAGTCACTGCCATTATGAATTTGACATCCGCTAGTTCAGCCTCCTTCACTCATTTCCTTCTGTTGTTGTGCTGCAGGTCATCTGCGGGACCCCAATAACCAGGTGGTTGTGGTGAAGGGCCTGCGGATCAGCGTGACGGGGATCAACACTCGTCCTCCACAGACTCCCGAGCTACAGAGAGTCCTCAGCCAGGCCGTGTCCATCTGCCAGCCTCCTGAAGGGTTGCCTGCTAACGTCATCACAGCTGGAGACTATGACCTCAACATCAGCGGTGAGTGCCGAGCAAACCCTCACCGTCTCACTGCCATGCTTCAGATGGCGTCCCAGAGTGAAAAGAAACAGGAACCAACTGTTTGCTAATGTGAAACATTTAGAGTTCTGCTGTTTAGAAAGGGATAGTTCACCCACAAATGAAAATGTACTCACTATTAACTCACCCTCAAGTGCTAACAAACATTTATGACTTCATTTATGAATTTCTGTCTTCTGTTGAACAAAAAAAAGATATTTTGAATTTGACGAAATATTGACTTCCATAGTAGAAAAAACAAATAATGTGGAAGTCAATAGTTACAGGTTTCTAGCTGCAACAAACAGAAAGGCAATGTTTTAAACAAGTAAAGAATTTTTAGGTAAACAGAATCTTCATTTTTGGTTGAACTATCTCTGTAAGGAGACAACACTTTTTTTTTTTAATGTACCTTTTGAGACTTTGGTCTTTTGGCTTTTAAAGGGGTGGTCCAGAGTTTATTTTTAAGGCTTGGTTGTGTTCATAAGATGCAAAGCAATGTGTGCTCATGCTTCACTTGTAGAAAATCACATTATTTGTTCATATATCTTACTTTAATTATATACAACTATTCTGCTAACATAAAAATGACTATCATATTTCCTATTTCCTTCGAAAGCCTGCCCTCAAGAGGCTCTGATTGGTCAGCTAACATACAGTAATGTACTGTGATTCATGGATCGGCTCCACGTCACCTAGAAAAGTGTCACACCCCTACAAGCATTTGCTTTGCCTCTGCTCTGTAAATAGACAGTATATCCGTATCAGTATGAGCCTGAATCAGACAGAAAATCAAGAGAACACAGCTGAACCTCACACCTGCTCTCTAAAATAAAATCTGACAAGCGTATTTTACATATATTCAGAATAAGCATGTGTAAGTAATATGAAATGGCCACATATCTTTTGTGAGTTATTTTAGATGTAGAATGCATGGAAAGTGTCCGCATAGAGAGACACTGCAGCGCTGGTGAAGATCACTGGTGTTTACAGGGGTTTGACGGATAAATATGAATTTGTAGCTAAATTGTTAACGACGCCAAACAGCATTTTCCGTTGTTTACATCCTTGCTACAAACTACTGTTAACGCTAGACACTATGCATGTAATTAATTCATTTTAACAAATTAAAACACTTACAGGTTGTGGCTCACAATCCACAGCTTCTGCTATCATGGTTGGAGCTGCTCCTTCTTAGGGCTGGAAGATATGGCAAAAATTTATATCACAATATATTTCTTAATTTTGGTCGATACAATATAATTTCGATATCGATATGTACAATATTAAAAAGGCAGGAAAAAACTGCCAAGAACGCACACAATGGATGTCTGTGCCTACAAATGACTACATCTGAATCTGTAAAGTTTATAATACTTCCAGGCTCATAACTTTTTATTTTATAAAAACAGTACAAAAAATAAAATTAATGTTCACTTTTTATTTGTATTTAGCCTTTACAAACAAGAAATGTGAAATAAACTATCAAATAAATAAAACTCTCAGACTTAGCTTATTTATATATATATATATAGATTGGGCATAGATTATAAAAAAAAATCTAGATTAATCTAGATTAATCTCGAAATTAATCTAGATTAAAATAACTCATTTGAATTCTTTTGATGGCATTCAGAATATGTGTGCTACCCAAATAATACGTCTTTGAGAATGGGTTTCTCAAGCCAGGTGGCACATTAGACCAGGTGACATCACGCTCTTTCTGACGGCTGAGCACTGAAAATCATTCAGTGACAAGTGATACATGAATAAGATCTCATGTATATAATAAAATATATATATGCAAATTTATATTGAAATACCGGAAATGGGTTCAAAAATCATATTACCGTTATTGAAGAAAAATCTATTGCAATATATATTGATATCGAATTATTGACCAGCCCTACTCCTTTGAGGAGTTTTTAGCCGAATCCCGCACTGAACTGGGAGAGATTCTGGAAGCTGTCCTTTGTCAAATGCTAGATATATCTTTTTTATATAATTCTCTAGATTATAATTAAAATTAAATTGTAAGCACTTCTCTCTTTGTGTTGTATCCTTTGGAAGCCCAAATACAAAAACAGAAGAAGCTTTGTGGAAATAGTATTTTCGCTTTCTCTGCTATAACATTACAGCGCCTCTGGCCATGCCCCTTTGCTGCGTGGGTTGTCTGCGTGTGGTGTATGCGCCCAACCTGAAGGGTTTATGATCTTATTACCCCAAATGTATTTTTTTTGTAGTCCCCAACACTTCGTTCACTGTAAGCTTTGCTGTGCTAACACTGTAAAAGCCAATGTGTCCTTTTCCATTGAACATTGAGCATTTTACTTTCAGAGATGTTGTTTATGTTCACACTGCTGCATTACACATCAACTAAAGTTTAAAATATGGTATCATAGTGGACCACCTCTTTAAAGTGTTTTCAATCTAATGTAAAGAACATGTCCAAAAATACACTTAATTGATTTGTTGTTGTTACACTTTATTGATTTTTGTCTTCAAATTACAATTTTGATTTCAATTACAATACTCAAATAGAATACAATAATCTTCTCTAACTTGAGCAGCACTTACACGAAACTTTACAGTTTTATTCATATGTATATTTTTAGAGGGATATGTTGTTTGCCTGATTATAACTAATATGTTATTTTACTGGATTCTGACTGAGATTCTGTCTGTGTTTTCCTCATTGTGGAAACCATAAGGCTGTAAACAAAACAAAAAATCTATTGAATAAAAAAATTATAATGTATTTTTGGGTGGGACAGTGTTATGATGTCTCAGAAAACTCCAATTTCTTTTCTTTATTTTATTTTTTAATGTCTGAAGTTTGTTTCATAGTAGTTTCTCAAATTAACACCTGATGAGGGCAGCAGAGCCTAGAGGGAGAGACTGAGAATCAATTGTCCATGAGATGAAAGGCTTTGGTTTGCATTATGCATTTATGATTTATAATTTCTGATCTTTCCCCCCCCTTTCCTTTAATTTTTTTTTCATCAATTACAAAACCTGGATGAATTCTTGGTAAGCGGTCTCATCCTCATACACATGCTTTCTCCGGTGTGGACACACACTCATACAGTACACACCTACACGAGTGCTGTGATGTTAACCCTTTGAACAATGAGTGTGCTTGGTGCCCTCTTTCATCGTGAGTAGGCCTGTCACAATAATCAATATATCGACTTATCGCACAACACATGGACATCAATTCAATTATTTTTAGTGATGCAATATATATCGCCCATACATAAAAACAATTCTAGCAACATTTTTACTGATTGTGGAACATCTCTACCTCTACTGGAGGTGTCAGTATGGTTAAAAACAATATAGTATTTACTATAAATTGGGTTAGTATATTTTCATGTGGATGTCTGACAACTGAAAATAGATCTGGTAGCAGATATATTACTTTTCAACATGCACTTTTTTGTTAACACTAATTATTATTCATTTAGGATATGCGTTTTCACATTTTGATTCCAATGCCTAATTATTGAATTGTTAAAATTACTATAATTAAATTAAATATTCTTAAGAAAAAAATATTGTGTGTTTTTTGAAAGAGTGTACTTGCATTGTGATATTATATTGTCATTCTGGCATTATATAATGAGTGGCATAAAATGGTCTTAAAATGACAATAATATCTTTTATCACAATATATTTTGGTGCAATATATCATACAACATAAAATAGATATCGTGACAGGCCTAATCGTGAGTGCCAGTAGTGCCTGTACCCTTCAGTTGACCCTCTGCTTAAAGGGATAGTTCAGCCAAAAAAAAAATCTGACATTTACTCGCCCTCCAAGTTGTTTCAAACCTGTTTGGCATTCTTTTTCCTGAAAGATGATGTTTTAAAGAATGTTGAAGCCATATACTTTGCGAGATTTCACAAAGTTTCCAACATTCTTCAAAATATCTGTTTTTGTGTTTAACATAATAAATAAGCTCATAAAGACTTGAATCCACTCTAAACCTTTGGGTGAACTGTCTCTTTAGCAGCAAACTCCTGTCACTAAAACAACCAACTCCATGAGCCAGATTTTGCTTTCAGCTGTATGAATCGACACAAATGAGTGAACATTAGTAACTGTGTCTTTTTGACTGCACCTGATTATGATAAGCAAAGATGCAGAATGCATTGTGAATTTTACTGTTGTTCGACAAAAAAAAAAAAAAAGACAACACGCACATCTCACTATTTATTCATACATATGGATGAATTATTAGATTACTTTGCTTTTATTTAAATTTAAAATTACTTTAAGTATTAGCAATTGTGAAATACTAGCTAATTAACATATCTTTTTTGTTAGTTAACAAAATATTTGATATCATTTTAATGTATGTAAATTAAATACAGTAGTTCTAGTTAATGAAGTGGGTGGGTAAATTTAAAGGAATAGTTCACCCAAAATGAACATTTGCTGTTATTTTAAGGCTATTAGCAAACAAACAAATCATAGGTAAAACAAAGTTACTATCCATGGCTCCTGATGATACATTGAGGTCTTGTGAAGCACACAATTTAAATATATGCTGGAAAATTTGCAGTATTTATTACATTTAATCCACCATCTCAGCAAAAGCTCCTGATCTCATTCATGCCAGTTTGAAGATTCTTATTGCATATAACAAAAAAGTGCTATTGACTTACATTTTATGAATCACCAGTGACCACAGTTTCAGCAAAAACGTATTATTATTTGTTTTTAATATAGAAAAATGTCAACTGAGGTTAAGTACATTTAATAGCAAAATGTCAATTTTGTGTGACCTTTCCTTTAAAAGGATATCCAGTAATCAAGTAGCTATTAGGATTTTTTTGAAGACCCTGAGGGTCCTTCAGTATTTTGCTGATTCACATTCAGAATAAAGACATTTAATGCAAAACACTCGTGATATTATTAGTCAAGACGCTGTGTAGAGTGAATTTGACCTCTATACAGCATCAGAGAGAATTAAATGAATAAAATAATAGCAGAGAGTAAAGAAAGCCTGATTCCTGAAACAAATAAGAAAAAAATACCATTCCAGCCACAATCTGCACTCCGTTTTTAGGTGTCTGATTGCGTTTCTCAATCCAATAACTTCTCAAAGAAGAAATGGGAAGTTCTGTGCCTCGTTTTTCAATCACAAATATCTTATGCGGGAATGATAAGGATTTGTGAATGTTGTTTTCATGTTTATTTTAAACCATTGGATTGGCATTTGCTCTGCTCATCCTGACTCTTGGAGTTCTCCTAAAACTTTCCGTTTTCTTTTATAGACCAGCTATTGATAGAAGCTTTACCAAAAGTTTGTGTTTTATGTGTGTCTCAAAGACATATTCTGATTGTGGATTGTTCATTATATGTAATATTTAGGTAAATTCATTATCATGCGTTTAGTGAACTGCCTTTCCTCGTTAATGGCAGTGGAATGCGTCCATATCAAAACTAATCAGGAAAATGGTGTTTTAATACAAAATTTATTGCTTTCTGGATCTGTAGAAGTTCATATCATTGAGGTGTTGTTTTACGTCTGGTATTTATTTGCATTTTCAGTGATTGGATCACAAGTGGTTAGCTGAGATGCATTACACTTTCCACTTGGTATAACAATATTTTCAAGTGCATCTTTTTCTGCCACATTCCTTCCAAACTACTATTATTTATCTGATCCAAAGTGTGCAGAATGCTAGATCTAAAGATCTGTTGCCAAAATAACACCTTTCTTGCTTACTTGACATTCGTTCAAAATTCATAAAGCACATGCATGGACTTTCTATTTGTGCAAAGCGCATTAAAGGTGCAGTATGTAAGTTTGACACCCAGGGGTTGAACTAAGTATTGCACTCCTGGATCAAAATAAACGCAAACGCGGGATGCCAGATTGAGTACAGGAGCGAGTGATGTTCTAAATAAAAGCAACGACACGCGATAGAGGGAATATTTTCCATATTAAAAGGAGTTTTGGTTCTAACCAACACCTCGAATTGATATATTAGAAATGGCTTCTATTTCTCACAGCTCAACATGTGAAACCTATGACAGTGATCACCTCAGGTAAACCTTGTGTGCTTTTTTTAAATGCTAAATGCTAACAATGTGAGTTTGAATGCCACTTTACAGGACATTTATTGCCATATACTGAAAGCAGGAGCAGATAATTCACCTCAGATCTTGAAAATACAATAAACCGTTTAAAATTGAACTTTAGAACTAAACACATATGAGTGATTCAGCATTTAATTATGTAAAGTGTTAACATGTATTAAATATATTCTAAACCTTACTGTTTTGTGAGTGAGTGCATATTCTGTGCTTCTGAAAGGCTGCGTTTAAGTTTCTGTTGTGTTTCGTCTGGTGCAAACAGCCAAAGTGCTCATCACTGCGTATCACGTCACAAAGCATGTTGTTAGGACACGCGGTTACAACATAACCTGCTCACCTAATGTTTATGTCCATAATATTTATATCATTTGCTAATTAATAACCTCATGTGGAACTGAATCTGTCTCATTTCGACATCTGATACTGTCCACTGACACTGTCGCATTTCGCTCACGGATGCATGCTTTTAGAGCCTTTCTGAATGAATGAATGTAATACGCTGTTTTCCAACAAGGCGACCCGGGGTGCTGAATTATAATTGACTAAACTGGCATTGTGCAGGTTAAATTGACCTAAAGAAAGACAGCGTTCTGGCATGGAAAAACATTTTCAAAGCAGAATATCTGACTTCCAGCATTGTTTTTCAGTTAAACAAGTATGTTCATATGGGATGTTTCTTAAATATCTGCACACATATTATGGTATTTTCATGCTTTAGAAGAGTCAAAAACTTGCATACAGCACCTTTAACATTGAAACAAAATCAATGCACCCTTGAACATGGAATAAATTATAAAATGCACAGAATAGCAAAACCAAATGGAATTGCATTCACCAACATAAATGGGAAATGTACACACCTTCTGTGCACTTTCACTTTGTACTTTGTAGATGGCAACTACAGTTGTAAATTCACTACAATAAACAATCATCCACTTGTGATCAGATTGGAGAATGAGCGTCTTAAAACCTGGTGTAAACTATATCTTTTGAAATTGATCTCATGATGTGATGATGTTTTAGCTATTGGAAAGATTGTATAAAACAGGTGTGTGCAAACTCAGTCCTGGAGGGCTGATGTCCTGCGAATTTTAGCTTCAACTTGCCTCAACACACCTGCAAGGATGTTTCTAGATAGCCTAGTAAGAGCTTGATTAGCTAACCCAGGTGTCTCTGATTGGGGTTGAAGCTAAACTTTGCAGGACACTGGCTCTCCAGGATCGAGTTTGGGCGGCCCTGCTATAAAATCTCTAGTATTTAAAATAAAATGACCAAACCGTTTTGACCAGCATTTCCATAGGTTCCTAAAAAGCTACATTTTAGGTCTTAAACTGGCTTTAATGCACTTAAGTAATGTGTTGCAGGTCATAAATAATTTAGAAAAATTCTTAATTTCCTTATGTTTATGTAAAGCTACCTCTTATGCTTATTGATTTGCTTCCACAGAGCTTTAGATACACTTTAGATAATTGTTTTCTCCATTGGGTTTTAGTTATATTGTTTTGTGCTTATCATTCAATAAGTGCACATGACAGCAATCATTTTTGGTGATGCAATGTGTATCAGCCATCATGTTTACATGAAAATGAATGTCAGCAACATTTTGCTGTGCTATGACCACAAATGACACAAACATTGTGATTCTATTCGTAATGCTTTAAAACTGACCTTAAAATGTTAAATCACTCAATTTTACATGCTGTTATTAATTACTCACCCCTTACAATCACCTGAGGCCTTCATTCATGTTCAGAACACAAATGGAGATATTTTAGATGAAATCCTAGAGCTCTCTCTTCCTCCATAGACAGCAACAGTCCTGACACTTTTAAAGTACTGAAAAGGAAGTGACTTCAGTGGTTCAACTGTAATCGTATGAAGCTCCAAGAACACTTTTATTTTGTGCCAAAAATAAACAAAAAATAAATGTAACCGACCGGTCCTACTGCACCAAACCCAGTCTGAGCTGGGATCGAACCGACAATTCCTTGCATGGGAGTCTTGCTCTAACAAGGCTAAAGACCATAGACTTTAAAAGATATGGACGTAGTATCTGTGACGTCACCCATAGGTTGCTGAACACTGCAAAAGAAGCTACAAGTAGGCGCGGCCAACCATCGCCATTTTGTCCTCGTGTCATCACCCCAATTGTGGGATACCAAACAAGCGCAAAAAGGCGGAGAGTGAGCGGACCTACAGACGCATGCTGGATTCTGTGCATTTTGCTTATACCTGGCTTAGACAGACTTTTTACTTTGGGAAAACGCTTAATACTTCATTAGCCGTGACTCGTTTGTGTTCTGACCACGTGCTTGGTTGTAAACTATATCAATAAAGTGTTTAGTCTTTTAAAAACACTAAGCATTGTTTGCTACAGGAGGAAAACGTGATTTACTTCCAAACACTTCAGATAAAGTCTGTGTTAGTAAATGCAAGGCTATTTATGAAATTCAGGCATAATACTGTATGACAATGCTTCAGATGACTGTTTTATTGCCTACAGATAATCAATCTGTCAGATCCTTGAGTGCATTACAGGTCTAAAGAGTATTATAAATGATACATTATTTTAAGTAAAACAAATACACTTATAGAGTTGGTATACAAGTATATAATTTTACTTACCTGGGAAATGGAGGCAACTTGAACAATTTGTGAGCACAATTAAGTGCACACAGCCTGCTATAGTATCTGATAATTGCAGGAAACAATTCCAAAAGGCAAATGACTGTGTAAGAAACATTAACCAAAACAAAAATACGATGCATATGCCGAGATCAGCAGCTAATTAGCCAGAATCAGCTGAGGTGACAAGACAGCGAGCAGCAAGGGCTAGCTGTCACTCAAGTGGCCACACTCTTAATTATGCAGACGTAATATTACATAATAAAAATGAAAGCTAAAGACCATGGCCTCTAGCGTCTGTCGCTAGAGCACCTTTTAAGGTCAGAGGAGTGAGGTTTATCTGCATAGCACTTCGCTAGCTGGTCTCTGTTACACTCACTCCCCTAAATCTCATTTCCATCCAGGACAAACCCCCACATGTAAACCACAGGTCCTACTGCACCCAACCTGATCTGAGCTGGAATTGAACCGGCGATTCTTTCACAAAAAGTGTTCTTGTCACTTCTGCACTGTCTATGGAGGATGAGAGAGCTCTCATGTTTCATCTATAAAACATCTAGGGAAGGTCTCGGGAATGTAATGATAAGAGGTTGAGTAATTAATAACTGAATGAATTTTTGGGTGAACTAACCATTTAAATATGCTATAAAAATGCTGACTGGTCAAGCTAACAGTAACCGGGAAAGACAGAAAACAGTTGGTCTTGTTATTATTAAACTTAAACACTGAATGAACTTAAACACTAAAAACTGAACTGACACTGTTTCAATTCACTATAAACTTCCATGTGAAGCTGCTTTGACACAATCTACATTGTATATGCGCTATACAAATAAAGATGAATTGAATTGAATTGAATTATTGGGTCACATTAGCAGGTGCATTTAAGGTTTGAGCATGGCTTTGTTTTGAATTTTGGTTTTTGGATGCGTTGCGCGTCCGTGGTTGATGTCCGTGAGATTTAACCAGCCTGCTTGTCTCTTCTCCTCTCAGACCGCACGGTCAAAGCGAGCGTTCCCTGGTACTCTGACTGGAAAGAAACACTCACCCAGCTGAGCTCCTCCAAGTACTACACAGGTATTCCCTTCCTTCTGGTGGTGGGGGTGTGTGAGGGGTCTTTCCCTTCTCCGCGTCATTTCCGGGCCCGTTTCGCTCCGTAGTAGATCTGTCGCTAATTCTCCTTTCCTCTTTTCAGTCCCACTTCCTCCACTTTCTCAGGATGTTGGTGATGGTCCTATAGCTTCATGTTTGTGTTTGAGATCCAAGGGAAATGACTCATTGTGCTGAAATCTTGTCTTGTAATGGTTTAATGATCTGTTCAATTGCATCCAATTACTCTTGTTCTATGTGTTCAAATTGAGAATCAGGCAAGGGTTGTTTTGACACAAATTTAACAGATGTTTTGGTTTAGTTTGTTTGTGAGGTTTTAGTTCAATGAGTCATTTTGCCCGTTTAGTCAAATCCTCTCACTTTTCAGAGTTTAGTGTCTTTTCCTCTCTGTTCTTGTTGCTGTAAATTAGAGATTCACTTTTAGATGCACTTTTTCTGAAATCCAAGCATAATACATTATTCATTTGATTTGATGTGAAATATTTGAGAGTCTTTTAGCTTTTAATTTTCTTGAAATCCATTTTATTTCAGTTTTTTTTCTTTTTGTTGTTTTTTTTTTTTGCCTGGACTTGTTTTTATTATTATTATTATTATTATTATTATTATTATTATTATTATTATTAATATTATTATTAATAGTAAGAATAATAATAATAATAATTAATAATATTATTATTATATTTATTATTATTATTATTATTATTATTATTATCATTATTATTAGTAGTATTATTATTAATAATATTATTATTAATATTAATTACACATTTGTATCCAGTTAATTGAAATATTGAAGCATATCAATCATAATCTAATGAAAGTTTTTACATATTATTTAGGTGTCTATTAATGTGTCTATTCTATTCTATTCTATTCGATGGATCTATAATTAATGACACATGAGAAGAAAATTATTGTGATAAAATACAATCATTTGAGTCATTCAAGGACCTCTGGAATACTCTTTTAATGTTTAATATTTTATAATTTAATTCAATGGTTTAAATAAAACACACACATTTTCTTTTCGGCTTAGTCCCTTCATTAATCTGGGGTCGCCACAGCGGAATGAACCACCAACTTATCCAGCATATGTTTTACGCAGTGGATGCCCTTCCAGCTGCAACCCATCACTAGGAAATAATAATAATAATAATAATAATAATAATTAATATTATTATTATTCATTCATTCATTTTCTTTTCGGCGTAGTCCCTTTATTAATCTGGGGTCGCCACAGAGGAATGAACCGCCAACTTATCCAGCATTTGTTTTACGTAGCTAACAACACATCACAGCCACAACACATCTCTGGGAAATATTATAATTATATTTATTTATTATTATTATTATTATTATAATAATTATTATAATCTAATGCATATCATATCCTAGTTTTTCTACAAATTATTTGAGTATCTATTAATGTGAAAATTATTGTGATGAAATACAATCATTTGTGTCATTCAAGGACCTCTGGAATAGCCTTTTAATGTTTAATATATATTTTATAATTTAATTCAAACTTAAAAAAAAACACACACACATTTGACTGTAATTAAAAATGAAATTAAAAACTTTTTGTATTTATAACTTTTTAGGACGAGGTGTCTTGCAGTTGACAAATTAATGATTTTTTACTGTTTTCTGAAAAAAAAAACATGCTAATGCACTGTCAAGTAAAAAGCTTGGTTTGATATGATATAAACTTGCAGTGCCTTCTTATTTAGCTTTTTTTGTGTACTGTGTGTATTTAGGATGTGGAAAACAATTGCCAGGTGGGTTGGAAGCTATGAATATTTAAGTTGAATGCCCTTGTGTTAAAATGAGACAGCAGTCAGACACATTTTCTAGATACTCTTGCTTTATATTATGAATTAATGAACTTCTTGCAGTACTCTGAATTGTAAAAGGTATTAAATAAAAAACATCATCTTGATGGCAGGGGTTTTCAACAGAGCATACACAGTGTTGCATCAGGGGTTTACTAATTTGAAAAAAAAAATATGGTAAGCACAAATAAAAGCCTAAGAAGAAAGATAAATAAGCCTAGTGTCCTTTCTTTAATGTTGCCTTATAGTGCATTGCACTGATTTTAATAGGTGTCTTATGGTTTGTTACAAAGCTTCAACATGGCATACAAGCTCTACCTTCCCTGTAAATATTTTACTAAAGAATTGAACATGAGGCAAAGTAAAGTGCATCATGCTGTGTTTATTGTCGTAAAGGATTGTGAGAGGGCTATTGATTGAGATGAAATGTAAAGGAACTCGACTAATTAAGCTGGAACATAAACTAGAGTGTGCTTTTTCATCTTGTTCTCATACCTGTTTGGATTGTTCACTGTTAATGTGGTTTTCCACACATTTCTGCTTCTGATCCCATTCACTTTAAGAGGTGCTAAACAGCAGTGGAAATGTAAACCGATCTGAGGAGAACTGAATCGATGTGGGCAAAGTAAGCTCTAAATAACTATATACATTGTTGTACTGCACTGCATTTTATAAGAGGGCAAAAGAGATAACTGAGATAACTGAGAGAATGCGATTTTCCTTCATCTCTGTATTCAATCATCAAGTTAAACTCATCTGGAGATCAGTGTCATCTTAATAAAGCATTATAGATCAATCTGGAACAGATAACTGATAGTCAAGACATACTGTTGCTAATACTATACCCCAAAAGGTATTATTTTTATGTTTTATAACTAGAGAGTCATACATCGGATTCCAGAATAAATGTCCAAGACAAGGCTTCTTTCGGTGGGATACATGAACAATGAATGGAGATCGATGTGCTCAATTAATCGAAAAGTAATCGAAATCGACATTAAGAACCTATAATCGATCAAATCTTTCCAGGTCAATTTGCAAAATTACTTTTCCTACCGCGTGTGGAGTCATGTGACCTTGCTCTGTTAAGGCTGATTTGTACTTCAGCGGCGAACGCACGGGTATGTCCCAGCGCCTTCGTGCAGTCGCATGCCCGTGACCTCTTTAACTACACGACGCATGTTTGCATTACATTGACGATGATTGAAAGCTACACCAGATATGCCTTGGAGCGGCATATTTTCTATTATAATAAAATTATTTACATTGAAAGTGATGCTTTCTACTTTTAAAAACATTGGAAATAATACATTTTCTTTCCAAAAGTGCAAGTTATTTGTTTTAATTTCATTTGGTTTTAGGCAATGTGTGTTTTAATTTCAGTTGTTCAACATTGATGTTCAATAAATAATTATAGAAAGTAGATAGTGTGTGTTTCACGCACTTGTAATATGTGAGCATATTTACTGTATGACACCTGTCAGTGAACTATGAGGGCAAAAATTTTAAGTACATTTTTTTTAAGTAATTGTAAATTAATCGTTATCGAGTTAAAATGTAATTAATCGAGATTAATTTAAAAAGTATAGAGCCCAGCCCTATACTTAAGTACTTTATCAGAAATTGTTGAAACATGGGCTCTTTCCTTATAAATGTAGTGTATATTTAAAGTACATTTTTGCCAAAACAAAAAAGCTGTAGTCAGTAATGTTAGTGGAGTAATACAAAGAAACTGTCAGTGTCTCTTTAAATTAGAATCTTAACTTCCGGTTCTACTACTAATCAGATTTTTAGTGTCTTGATGGTTTTGAACATTATTAAATAAACAAATAAATGATTCAAAGTAGATTTCCATATCAGAGAGTGTGGAACCTCCAAACCACACCTACCCATTACATCATCACTGCAGACAAATGGGTTTATACAATGGTGTTTACCAGATGGAGCAAACTTTTCTGTAGAGTTGGCTTTGGCAGTCAAATCACGAAATGAACTCCAAATGAACTTTCTTTCAAGTTGGCGATATGGATTTGCTGTGTTGACCGTCAGGAAGCTGCTTGGTTTGACTTTTGTGTGAACTGTGCTTCATACATCAATAGACAAGGTACCACTTTGCCCACAAAATGTCACTGACATTTCATTAATGTGACTAAGATTGTTTTTTGTTTGTTTTTTTAAACCCAGTTTTATTGTACAGGTCTGTAATTTCGCTGTCAAAATGCCTGAATATCAGAAAAGTAATTTTGAGGGTTTTTTTTTATTGGTCTTTCCTTTCATAAAGTGCTTCTCTCCGCTTCTGCCTCGAGGGCTGAACATGCTGCCTGTAATAATTCTGTTTCTGAAACAAGACAATATTTCTTTGTGCTTGTGTTTGTCTTACAGCAACAACGCCGTGGTTTGAGACGTACCGGGAGAACTTCCTGCAGTCCATGCCGGCGTCAGAGCATGAGTTCCTCAGCCACTACCTGGCCTGTATCCTTTAAAACACAGTGAAACATCATGTATATCTCTTGACTAATAACTTGACCATCCTTGTCTTTTTAATGATTATATTTATCTTGCTTTAGACCATTTTTACATATACATAAAGGTACTTGGAAGACAAAATGGTCATAAAAGTATGAATGAATTTTTTCCGTCCACGTCTAATAGGACATTTTTCTTTACCAGCATCCTTATAGAACTACCAAAATTCACACATTTAGAAGATTTCAACCCTTTAAATTAATTACCATTAGTGTTCATAATACCATGGTTGTTGTATTTGTTGTTAAATAGCATTTTATTTTCTATATGCTAAATGTTTTGGGTTTTTTTGTTAATTTTTTGTAATATATGTTCACACCAGATGCGTATGAAGCATCAAGCATGAGTGATTTGCACGTTAAGTCAATGTAAAGATGTGATTAGTCATCCTGCGATGCTATTTACGCAAATGAGGCGCATGACTGACATGATTCAAGCGAATGAATGACGTGGCGCGAATTGACTGTTTTACATGCTTAATGTATGATTTACACAAATCTCTCCGAATTTTGGTGGACATTAGTTCCATGTTAACCAGTCAGAATCTTGCTCTAATAGGGGTGTGAGAATGACGTAGTGTCTGGTGTGAACGCCCTATTGAAGGGATAGTTAATCCAAAACTGAAAGTTGTGTCTTTATTTACTCATCTTTAACTTGTCACAAAGTGTTTTTTTATTTATTAAATTTTATATTTCTGGGGAACACCTAGGTTTTTCTGAAGAAGCCTGAAAAGTGTTAACCATTGGCTTCTGTAGTAATTGTTTTTCCTGCTATGGACAGGGTTCATACGCTCATGGATTTTTGACATGGCTTTTTTCAGGCCTTGAAAAATTTTGGAAAAACAGAAAAACCCACAAAGTTTTGGAAAAGTCATGGAAAACAAATATCTGTATTCTTGAATATATGTTACAGTGTTTCCACTAGGCTTTTTTCCAGCTGTGGCGGCAGGATTTTTGCACAATCTTCCAACTACCTATGGCGTTATTTCAATAACAAATGTTGTGAGCTCAGTATTACAAGTCGAGATCGCATTCATGGAATACGAGCATGCAAATCTCTTTGCTTGCATGCCGATTTCCTCTGTTCCTGCACAAAACTTCATGCACACCCTCAAATATACACTGCTCAAGTGCAGATTTTCCTGTGCGCTCTCAAATAAACACTGCTGAAGTGTGATTTAGTGCATTTATGTAGTGAGTATGTCTCCAACATTTTTTAGATTTGCTAGGAATATTTATGAATGTCTCCAATAGACCTACAGAGCAGCATTAATGCTTCCTGAAGTAAAGTGCAACGGCTATAAACTCCAGCAAGATAAAGTCTTTGTTTGTTGTATGCAGAGCCATAGACCTTTATCTATAAAGTATAATTATGAAAACTGTGTTCATCCTATCTGAAAGCTATTTGTTGTGTTTGCTGGCCTCATGCATTACGCACCTGTCAGTCAGTCAGCATGTCACCTTAAAGGGTTAAACAAATAACGCACAGCACTACTATGGTTACAGAAAAGTTCACTCTACTATAATTAATTTACCTTTTAATATGTTTTGGTGCGATTATAACCTGCTATTAAAAAAGAAAAAACACTGAATGTTTTGAATGAGAAGCTGTAATGTAGCCGTAGTGGGATGAATTTTGGTGTTGTGCCCCGCCATGGAAGAATGAATGTAGCAGAAACTTTGGGTTAGTTGTCTTGACTTCTATTCTGTCCTTGGCCAATCACATACTCTAACATCATTATTAGTGCGGTGTAAGCATTATCTTACACATTAGGTCATGAAAATTTACTTGAAAGTCTTGGAAAAATTATGGAATTTTAGTAGTAAAAATGTGGTTTATAGTTTCCAGCTTTCTTCAAAATATTTTTTTTTTGGTTTTGAACCACTAGAGGGTGAATAAATAACAATTACATTTTATATTTAATATTTAAAAACAGCACTTATTTTATTTTATTTTAATGCATTATTTACTTTTCTTCTAATGTCACATTAAGAATAATTGCATTTATTTATGGCACCTTCAGTGCTCAGAATACAGGAAAAATCTGCAGCTGCAGGTAAAATCTGTAAAGGCAAAATAGTAAAACGTTTATATATAATTACTTTTTTATAGCCTGGCAAACCACGTGAAAGCCTGTTAACAACCTGTTTTTTCTTTAGCAAATTTCTCTTAATTGGCTTTGTTTCTTAAATGCACATAAATATAATTTTATTTAGGACTGTCTGTTGTTGCAAGAATATATGTTTTGTCACAGCAACTTTTTCATGCTTTATTAATCACTCTTTCTTTTTGAGTCTGTAATTAGTCACTTTCTCTAGTTATATTTTGTGAGATGTCCTGAACTGGGCTTCAGGTATGTTGGTGGTCTCGTCCAAAGAGGCGGTACCGACAGAGCAGTTTCTCAAGCTGTCTCAGGAACAGCACCGAATCCAGCACAGTGGAGATTACACACACCCCAAATGGTTCATTCCCAACACGCTCAAATATTACGTCCTGCTGCATGATATCAGTGATGGGGATGAGCAGAGGTATGTGTGTTTCAAGTGTTCTCCAGCGTAGGGATTTTCCATTATAAATATAGATTAAAGTTTTTTTGTTTTCAGAAAACAATCAGAAAATAATCCTCTGCTAATTCAGTTATTATTATTTAATTTTTTTCTCTTTGTTATTTCTGTTATTTTACAACCAAGGGTCATTTATGGGTCGAAGGGAGTTGGTAATGGGGGGTTGTGTGGCTCTTTTTCCTCTTTTTATAGTCTTTGGCAGATATTTTTGGCTGATATATTATCGTAGGGTTTTTAGATTATAAATATAGATTAAAGTTTTTGTTGTTTTCAGAAAACGCTGGGATAATCCTCTGCTTATTCAGTTATTATTATTTAATTCTTTTCTCTTTGTTATTTCTGTTATTTTACAACCAAGGGTCATTTATG
>CAIGQZ010033212.1:1018705-1033477 GCA_903798205.1 Danio tinwini
ACACACACACACACACACACACACACACACACACACACACACACACAAACTAACACAAACATACACAAACATACAAACACACAATATATACACTCACCAGCCACTTTATTAGGTACACCTGTGCTGCTCGTTAACACAAATTTCTAATCAGCCAATCACATGGCAGCAACTCAATGCATTTAGGCATGTAGATGGCAAGACAATCTGCTGCAGTTCAAACCGAGCATCAGAATGGGGAAGAAGTGTGATTTAAGTGACTTTGACCGTGGCATGGTTGTTGGTGCCAGTTGGGCTGGTCTGAGTATTTCAAGTATTTTTGATCTACTGGGATTTTCCCGCACAACAATCTCTAGGGTTTACAGAGAACAGTCCAAACAATAGAAAATATTCAGTGACCTTTCTGTGGGCGCAAATGCCTTGCTGATGCCAGAGGTCAGAGGAGAATGGCCAGACTGGTTCCAGCTGATAGAAAGGCAACAGTAACTCTAACCACTCATTACAACTGAGGTATGCCGAAAAGCATCTCTGAATGCACAACACGTCGAACCTTAAGGCAGATGGGCTACAGCAGCAGAAGACCACACCAGGTGCCACTCCTATCAGCTAAGAACAGGAAACTGAGGCTACAGTTCACACAGGCTCACCAAAATCGGACAATAGAGGATTGGAAAAACGTTGCCTGGTCTGATGAGTCTCAGTCTGTGTGGTGGTGGTGTAATGGTGTAGGGAATATTTTCTTGGCACTTTTTGGGTCCATTAGTACCAATTGAGCATTGTGTTAATGCCACAGCCTACCTGGCTTTTTTTTGCTGACCATGTCCATCCGTTTATGACCACAGTGTACCA
Organism: Danio tinwini; assembly: GCA_903798205.1. Taxonomy (NCBI): domain Eukaryota; kingdom Metazoa; phylum Chordata; class Actinopteri; order Cypriniformes; family Danionidae; genus Danio; species Danio tinwini. The sequence continues at coordinate 1,019,552 of CAIGQZ010033212.1, forward strand.
TCTTCTAATGGCTACTTTCAGCAGGAGAACACGCCATGTCATAAAGCGTGAATCTTCTCAGACTGGTTTCTTGAACATGACAATAAGTTCACTGTACTCAAATGGCCTCCACAATCACCAGATCTCAATCCAATAGAGCACCTTTGGGATGTGACTGATTTTTATTTTCAGGACTTTCCTTTTTTTTTATAAATAGCTCAGACCAATAAAATTTAATATTGCCAATTTTGTTTATTTTAAAAGCCCTTTTAAACTGATATGGTAACTTAACTGTTAGCACATTTAAAAATATATATTTCTGGAAAAACATTGGATATTTTTAAGACTCAGAAGAGTTAAAAACAACATAAAACTTGTATATTGTCTGTGAAATGTATTTATTGTTTTTACCTCTTTAAATTCATAAGTGAATTCATAATTGATTATAGTTGTCTATGCCCTTGTTTACTTCATTCAGCTATTGTTCTGTTCTAGACACATCTTACCTCCATTCACACATTAATTTCACGCTTTTTAAAATAAACCTTACCTAATTGGAAATTAAGTTCCATTGATATCGATTTCCTGCATTTTTCACAGCAACATGCATAAATTCTTCCATTTTGATATGCATTTCCAAAAACATCTTTTAAACTCAATCTGTCTTTCTAGCTTGTCTCCAGAAAAGGTCTGAGTCGATCTCTCTTCTCCGCCACGAAGAAGCTGTTTGGTGGAGGGAAGGTTCCAGAGAAGAGCATTGCTGAGCTAAAGAACACTGCAGGCCTGCTGTAAGTCACTTTGAGGACACATTAAGGATGAGGAATCTCTTATTAAACCAGTTCAAATTCACTACACTATATGAATTACTCTTCATTCATTTTCTTTTCGGCTTAGTCCATTTATTAATCAGGGGTGGTCACAGCGGAATGAACCGCCAACTTATCCAGCATATGTTTTACACAGCAGATGCCCTTCCAGCTGCAACCCATCACTGGGAAAAACCCATACACACTTATTTACACTCATACACTACGGACAAATCCTACAATATCCTACCTAATTGACCTGTACTGCATGTTTTTGGACTGTGGGGGAAACGGGAGCACTCGTAGAAAACCCACGCGAACCTGGGGAGAACATGCAAACTCTACACAGAAACACCAACTGACCCAGCTGAGGCTCGAACCAGCGACCTTCTTGCTGTTAGGCAACAGCACTACCTACTGTGCCACCGCGTGGCCCAACTGATATATTATTGCAACAAATATTGTTCTTCAAAAGTCTGCATCGCCAATCTATACTACACAGTGTTTTTGTGATCTGATCTTGAGCTTTGTGATCTCAGATATCCCTCTGAGGCGCCGGAGCTTCAGATCAGGAAGATGGCTGACCTCTGCTTCCTGGTCCAGCATTATGAACTGGCCTACAACTGCTATCACACTGCCAAGAAGGACTTTCTGTCAGATCAGGCAATGTTGTATGCGGCCGGAGCGCTGGTGAGGGACACAAGCAGTGTTTCTTTTGTTAAGAGAGCGCTGAAGTCTTCTCAGTCTGACTGTCAGGTGTGTGTGCGTGTTTGTGTTCACAGGAGATGGCTGCTGTTGCTGCTTTTCTACAGAGCGGAGCGCCGCGGCCATACCCTGCTCACTACATGGACACCGCTATTCAGACCTACAGAGACGTCTGCAAGTGAGAACACACATTCACTCTGAAATATCAAGCTATTTTTTAAACAATATTTTTATATGTTTGTATTTTTTGTTTTTGAATATTTTGAATGTAAATGTTATTAAAAAATAAATCAGTTTAATGTAGAAGATTTTTTACTTTATTTGCTTGTGGCTCACCAATTTAACTTGATTGTCATGCTGAATTATTATTGAGGGGTTTGAGTGCAAAGTGCTGATACCCTATTGTTTCTGTTAGCGTTCCTATTCTTCTTCCGCTTTTTCTTCTTTCGCCGGATTTGAATGGCAGTCTATATAACCGTATGCAGGAAAGTATATTGTATAATTATAATTCGGAATCTTTTAATTATACTGACGCTGGCACCACACAATAACCACAATAAGCCACCTAGTGGTCATGCGTTAAAAACCCTTAACTAACCATCAATAATAAATCTTACAAAAGGGCTAATAAATGTTGATTGCATAGGTTTATTGTGGTAAAATTACTGTCAAATTATTCATTGGGTCATCCTGAGAACATTGATACCAAACATGCCATATTTGGGCAAACTTCTTGTCCGTTATATCCTCCTCGACCGATAATTCAATTGTCACCAAAATTTACTTTGATCATCTTCAGGCCATGCTGACCAAACGTTATGGAAATCATATTGATCAGCGAAACGGTTGTCGTTTATGGCATTCTAGATCGTTTGCAAAAATATCACCAAATTTGACTCGGATCATCGCCAGACCACGTTGACTAAGTGTTGTGACATTCATGTCAATAGGCCAAAAAGTTTTTGTTTATGGCACTGACAAATGTGCTCAAATGTGCTCATTCTGCCTCTGAACTGCTTTGGTCTGTCTGGCTCTGAACTGCTTGGCCCCTTAGTTGGTGCTTGCAACTATATTTATTATTATGTTACTTCTGCCATAATTGCTATTGCCCAGACTAAAGCCTGGTTTATATTTCTGCGTCAAGTGATCAGCATGACCCACAGCGCAAGCCTTGCATGTAGCTGTGCATTTACACTTTTGTGATCTGTTTCTCTTGTGTTGCAATAACACTTCCGAAACGCTAGCTGGCAGTAGGTGTTTATGTTCCTCTGAGTCGAGTTTCTTCGCTAGTGTTTTGTTTTTTCTGAATGCTTTCTTAATGTACAAGTGGCTCAAATTCGCTCATTTTGAGACGGGAACCGGCGGACGTGCAACAATTTTAATCATAAGGTAAACACAAAACAACAGTCTCCATCCGGAGCTCCTTCATGGGACTCTACACTTGTAAACACTCGCTGCATCAAGCTCTCATGGCTCTCACCTTCGCCCACACTCATCAGCGCTTCCAAGCCGACCAATCACAGAGCTTGCGCTACACGTACGCGTAACATTTTTTGAGAGGTGCCGTATGGCCACGTCGAGGGCTAGGCGTCCACGTGTAGGTGCGCCGTAGCATATGTGTGTGCTTGATGCAGAAGTATAAATCAGCCTTAAACCGTAAGGCCTAGAGGCTTCAAACTTTGTCAGATGGTAGTAGTCTTCACCACTACTCAGATCCAAAGACTCATGCGCATAGGTGGCATTTTTTTTTGTACTTTGGCCTACATTCGCACACCATTTGTCATAGACTCAAAAACTTTTTTTTTTTCATAATCACAAATAATGTTTAAACAGCATAATTTTTTTGTCTTTGCATCATAGAAACATGCTTTTGGCTGAAAGGTGTTGTCTTTTAAGTGCTGAGATTTTGAAGAGTCAGGCGAAATATTCAGATGCTGCAACACTTTTGATCAAAATGACCAGTGAGGTGAGCTCAAATCTCAATAACAATATATATATATATATATGTATATATATATATTTTTCTGTGTATGTCCATTGAGCTGTTGTTGTCATGCTAAACTGTTTAAATGAACCTCATTCCCTTGACTTACTCTTTCTGACAGGACTCAGACCTGCGCAGTGCACTTCTGTTGGAGCAGGCGGCTCACTGCTTTATTAATATGCGCAGTCCTATGGTCAGAAAGTTTGCCTTCCACATGATACTGGCCGGCCATCGATTCAGCAAAGCTGGACAGGTATGAGACCAGACGCAATAAAGATGCTTTCATAATATCCACATTTTAGTAAATGACAACAAGAAAGTTTCAGTGCAATATAAGAAGACTTCGAAATGACTTAATTATTTGAATTAAGGCAAAGTGAGATGTTTCAAATGCTTTAAAATCAAGGTGAAGCTGAAATCCTATTTCTCAGTTTAATTAGGACCGTCATTTTTATTTATGAATTCAATACAGGCTTTCAGTAGGATTGGCCATATCACCCTGCAGCCCAAGCCTCACTGAAACTAAGCAGGGTTGAGCCTGGTCAGTACCTGTATGGGAGACCACATGGGAAAACTAGGTTGCTGTTGGAAGGGGTGTTAGTGAGGCCAGCAGAGGGCGCTCAACCTGCGGTCTGTGTGAGTCCTAATGCCCCAGTAAATGTGAAGGAGTCACTATACTGTCAGTGGGCGCCGTCTTTTTTTCTGTGAGACATTAAACTGAGGTCCTGACTTTCTGTGGTCATCAAAAATCTCATGGCACCTCTCGTAAAGAGTAGGGGTGTAACCCCGCTGTCCTGGCCAAATTCCCTCTCTGCCCTTAACCATCATGGCCTCCCAATCAGAGACCCCCCTCCCTCCCCCATGATTATGAAGCGCTTTGGGTGTATGGCTATACACAATAAATGCACTATATAAATACACATTACATTACATTACATTGGATGAGCTTGATACAGTATATGATGGATTAGGGATTTCTTTAAATCATGTGGAACTGTTAAAAAAACGTGCTTAAACATGATCTAAAATAAAATAAAAAATCGTTATAAAGAAATAATATAATAAACCATTTATATAAAATTTTAAGGAAAAACATTCTTTTATTTTGAAGTATTGAAATAACCAAAATAAACTATAACTTAAACCTAAATAGATCGATTTTTAAGAAAACTCATTTAGAAAACTCTTAAAAATAATAAATAAACACTTTGTGAACATTTTAATATGCTTCTCTGGCTTTATATTTACAAAAAAAAAAAAAGCACAAACATGCAAAACACATATGCTTTGTTATCTGTAGCTCAGTTGTCGATCAATATAGTGTCAGCAGAATTTAGCCATTATGAAATTGAAAAAGCACAGATGTGAGGGCATATAAAAAACGAGTTTTGTTGAATCATGAACTAAATGTCCTGGTAGACCTCATTTCTTTCAGAAATTAAAGAATTGACTGATGTGCTTTCATTTTAAGAAACATCAATCCTAAATTAAGTTTTTTTTAGGTGTAAAAGGCATGTAAAATATCTTGCAGAATCAGATCTTGCTGATTTTTTAAATGCAGATCAAGCTTGTTTTTATTTTAATAAAATATATAATAAAAATATTAAAATATACTTTGATATTCAATAGATTGGTAATAAAATGTTAGAAGATTTTACTGCTCAGTTTTTTTTTTCAGTTTAGTTCTTCAAATTAAGTTCTCTTTAGTGGTGAAACTGCTCTTGAACAGTCAGATACACACAAGTATTGTATCTATTCCCATAAACAGTCAGCTATATCGTAGGCGAAATTTAATCCGTTGTAGTGGCAAATCTGATGAATTTGTGATGATAAAGAAAACTAAATAAATATTTAGTGGTTATTAATATAGCAATAATTATTCATAAAAAACCCAGACAGAGAACATCCAATGAGAATTGTTTTATAATCTCATCATTACACATTGAATTGTAATCAACTGCATGAAGATTTACAGCTTAAAAAAACACATATTTGTCTTTACTTTATAATGCTGGCTTTACACAGAACACAAAATTAAGTGCTGTATGTGTGCGAGTAGATTACATACAAAGTCAATGCATTAATGTAGAGAAATTTCCACTCGGCAGCACAAATAATGTGAAATGTGAAGTTCTTCCGCGCAAGTTTAAATAGTTCAACATGAGCAGAAGATTCACTTGAGGTGAAAAACATCAACTAGAGCAAGTGATGCGGTGCCTAAGCTTGATATAACTGGTGTCAAATTGGTGTGTCATTTTAGTCGTATGTCGTGTACATTTTGTCAATGAATATATAAAAGAAAATGTTTATTGCCTATGGCTTGGATAATAATAATAATAATGGCTTGGGGGGGGGGGGGAAATAATTTAGTTATCTTATCTTTTGACTACATTTTATTCTCGTCTTTTCACAACATTGCATCCTTATGTAGTCACTGTTGGTAGCTATTTATATTTACTAATTAAAATAAAATTAGGAATTAAAACAACCACTTATGGAGTGCGAAAGGCAATCCACTCCTAAGTAGGCAGAAAGACTGTTGACACAGTCAGATGTGCTTCATTTGTTACCTGAAAGCTGATGCTGCTTTAACAGCTGTGAATGCAGTGGAGTGTGGCGGTAACATGATGAAGTGCTTTCACGGACTCAGACATGCTCTTTTGTTGTTTTTTTTCTCTCTCTCTGTGTGTTCCAGAAGAGACATGCATTAAGATGCTACTGCCAGGCCTTGCAGGTGTATAAAGGTAAAGGTTGGACACTAGCTGAAGATCACATCAACTTCACCATCGGCCGGCAGTCCTTCACCCTGCGGCAGCCAGAGAACGCTGTGGCCGCTTTCAGACACATCCTCATCAACGATAGCAAACAGTCCGCAGTTCAGCAGGCTGCCTTCCTCAGAGAATACCTCTATGTGTACAAGGTTAGCATGAACATTTGCTACTCAAGATCAATAATTATAGTCCAATCCAACAGAAGTCCCTGTAAAATCTGTTGATATCTGGGATATCTGTTTGATAGCTATTTCATTTTCGATATCTGAGGTAAACCATCTCCTGCCGCTTTCAGGATGGCTCTAAATGTCACGTCAAGTTGTATACAAACTCACAATGGTAACAATAAACAGTGAATAAATTAATTCAGAAGCATCTTATTAATCCTAAAATTACAAACTGTAGTGTATATACAAAAACAGTCAAGAGCAATAACTAGAGTAGTGTCCAATCCAACAAAAGTCCCTATGAAATCAAAATAATGATGTTAGCATCAGTATGTTAGTCTTAAGGACATCTATAAGCTAGTGTGCTTCAAAACAATTGCAAAAATCATAATTAGAAGATATAAACATCCAAATCTGGTTGATTCAGAAATGGATCAACGATTTTTTTTTACATCATACTTCGGTTTCTCATCAAATCTTCTGACCAATCAAATGCTTTCTATCTGACATGTCCCACCCCTTTTATAGCAATTCTCATTTGTTTTTCATCTGATACGGTTGAGCTCAACTACTTTCACTGGCAGAGCTTTGATAAAAGCGAAACCCTATTGGCTGGTTTTAGAAAAGGGGAGGAGCTACTGTACTACCCTGTCTTCATGATTCAGTTGTAATTACATTACACATCGAACAAAAATACACTTTTTTTAAAGCACTTCTAGTGACTTTATTGGTCTGTTTGTAAGCATTCTGTAGTTTTTTTTTATCTGGCTGTAAATGTTGTGGCGACGCAGTGGCGCAGTAGGTAGTGCTGTCGCCTCACAGCAAGAAGGTCGACTGGGTCAGTTGGCATTTCTGTGTGGAGTTTGCATTTTCTCCCTGCGTTGGCGTGGGTTTCCTCCAGGTGCTCTGGTTTCCCACACAGTCCAAAGACATGCAGTACAGGTGAATTGGGTGGGCTAAATTGTCCGTATGTGTATGAGTGTGAATGTGTGTGTGTGTGGATGTTTCCCAGAGATGGGTTGTGGCTGGAAGGGCATCCGCTGCGTAAAATCGTGCTGGATAAGTTGGCGGTTCATTCTGCTGTGGCGACCCCGGATTAATAAGGGGACTAAGCCGAAAAGAAAATTAATGAATGAATGTAAATGTTGTTGTAGTGTGGACGCCACAACTTCTTGTACAGTTTGAAAGACTATTACAGCTTTGTCATTCGTTTTTAATAAGGCATTTTGTCCAGAAAATTGCTTTTAATAACTAAATCTGCACAATTCATAGAATTAAAGATAGTTTCAAAAGTAACTGGTTTAAAAAGAAAAACGGCCTCATTAAAATGATAGCATTGTTGAAAAAAGGGTCATAAGTGGAATATAAAACACAGTTTTGCTACAATATTAAACATGGGGATTTTCTGAGCTGATGTAAAATATCAGTATAGAGAGCAGATCAGTCAAACTAATTATTATAAGCTCTTCTAAGGCTAATGAAAAAAGAAAAACACATGAGCTCAGATTTTTAAAAAGCAAGGATGCATTAAAATGCTCAGAAATTACATTCAGTACATTTTTAAAACCTATTAAATGGTTTACATTTCAATTAAATGATATTTTGAAGCTATTCAATTCAGAAGTTCTGGAGCTATTCAGCTATTCTTCTATTTAATTTAGAAATCTTGGGAAGATGTTCGCGCCAATAGCCTAGGGGTTAGTGCGTCAACACATGGTACTTTGGTGTTCACAGCTACCCAAGTTTGATTCCCAGCTCTAGGTCCTTTGCCAACCCTTTCCCACTCATGCTTTCCTGTCTATATTCTCCACTGTCCTTTTCCATTACAGGTGAAAACCCCCTGAAAATGAAGAAAGAAAAATCAGCACTTTTTACATATATATGATAAAATATATGTTTTCTTGAGCACTAAATAGGCATTTTAGATTGATTTTTGAAGTATCATATTATATAGTTCCTAGAGAAATTGAATATTAAATGAGAAAACAGTTGGTGTGGCTTGATTTTTCTGCTACTAGCTAAATGGATGTAATAAAGTAGGCAAGAAATATCTGGAAAAGGGTTTTAAAAGAGCTTTTACAACCTAACACCAAGAGTTATTACAACATCCTCATCACTATTTCGGTTTGTTGTCAAAACTGACAGTTGGAGGGACGTGGTTAAATATGTTAGCCACGCCCAGTTCCTAAGACATATGTAAACTTACAATTTAACTGAAAAAAACAACAACAGGAAGTGCATTTTCTGATTTCAACTAAAGATTACTGGCAATGTGAGCTAACAAAATCATATGGTTAGTTTTGATTTCATTTGTACTTTAAATATAAATTCTTATACAAAGTTTAATTAATTGATTAATAATTACATTTATTGTGCAATTTAGTTTGATCAAATAAATGCAGCCTTTGTAAGCATAATATTTGTCCTAACAATACGCAACGTGACAAGATTCTGGCAACAAGCTGTTTGGCTGTCCACACCAGACGCGACATGACAGAAATGTATAAAAACCAGCCATTCAGAAATGCAGAACTGCACTTCCAATGAAATGGACAGGTTTATAATCTAACTAATAAATGATAAACATCATTAGCATTGTAGAAGTACATGCCGAATGACTTGTATTGTTACATTGCATGCATGTTTAATCTGTATGTTTGCTAGTTATTTCCTTTTCCATATCTGAGGTAAATCTCCTGCCACTTTCAGAATGGATCTAAATGTCACGTCACATTGTATTCAAACTCACAATGGTAACATTGAACACTGAATAAATTAATTCAGAAGCATCTCATTAACCCCCATAATTACAAACTGTGGTGTATATTCAAAAACATTTATTTAAATGATGAATATTATGGTGTGTATACACTCATGTTTCAAGATTGACACACAATGTTGCTGCGTTTTAATTAATGGTTACACCACATGGCTTTTCTTTCTTTCTTTTTTTCTTTTTTAAGCAAGCAGTAATAAGATAAAAGCAGTTTTAGTACACACCAGTCTCCATTTCTTCCCCTTTTACAGCTCTCAGAAAGCAGCTAAACTCTTACAGTGTGACTTTCAGGCCACTGACCCAGATTTTTATTTATTTATTAATTTTTTTCTTCAGCACAATCAGACTCTAGCCCTGAGTTTAACTGTCTGTGTCTGTGTGCGAGACTGCTCTTTCGTCATCATTTGCTGGAGTCTGTTTCATCAGCGCTCTGGCCTTGGGTTGTTCTGGTCTGCAGAACTCCATCACCTTCGAGCACTGAGCATGAATACATAAAAAGAGGAAGGTAGACATTATGCTCTGCTTTGTTTCTTTATGGGAGTTGTATTATTTCGATCAGGAACAACTGTGTAAAATATCAGTGTCAGTGTAAAATATCCAGCTTAGCGGCCATTTAAACCAAGCACATTTTTTTCCTTTAAAAAATGTGAGACACTGGCAGTACAATGGAGACAACACAAGGCTTTTTAACTTGACTGTTGTGTTTAAATTGAATAGAACATGATTGTGTGTGGGTGTAGTAGACACTAATATAGTTATAGCAGTTGTCTTTATGCTCATAGTTCTTGATTTCAGTGGGCTTTAATACTGATCATTTAGTGTTATATATTCTAATGACCCATAAATTGACTGTCATTTAGCCTGCAAAACAGCCACCAAACAGTAAAGCATTGATTCAGTAGCTATTTTATCACCCAAAGTTGCTAATTAAATGTATGCGCAAAGCTGTAATATTGCATTAAAACATTTGCGAATAAAGCACCGTTTTAACTCAAAGGTTCAAAGGGAACAAAATCGTCACTTCCTTATCTACTGGTGCCTAAATCAAAAAGAAAAATAGAATTTGCTGTGGTAGGAGAAGCCTCTGTCTCAGCCTTTTTACCTAATAAATAACTTGCTCTTCAGAAGACTAAATGCAATAAACGCGTGGTGGCTTTTGGAGATGCGAATGTGGTGTGTTCTGTGACGCATTGCCCTGGTCACCACTGTTGTATCTGCTGGTGATTTGCAACACTGTACCTTCTCTGCTGTCCTTTGTCACCCCATTTAAATAAAGAAAAATAGGCTTTTTGTCAACAATGTTCTCCTTATGAACCATTTTTCTTGTTCATGGTGATTTGAGTGTCAAAAAACAACAAAATTTTAAACTGGGTTCTAAACCAACATTCAGACAGTAAAAGAAGCAAAATATCTGCAGTTAAGACAAATAGCTGTATGACAGCTTATCCAATGAATCAGTGAGAGAACAAAATCATTTCTTTATATACTGGTGCCAAATATCAAAAAGAAAAATAGACTTTACTGTGATAGGAGAAGCCACTGTGGTCTTTTTTTACTAGTATAATAAATTATTTGCTCTTCAGGATATGAAATCCAATAACCATGTGGTGTCTTTTAGATATGTGAATGTACTGACACACATTACCCTGGTCACCACTGTTGTATCTGCTGGTGATTTGTGATACTGTGTACCTGTAGTCACTGTGAACAATGTGCAACATTCTCTGCTGTCCTTTGGCATCAGTCACCCCATTTAAATAAAGAAAAAATAGGCCTTTAGTCAGCATTGGGTCTACATATTAACCATTTTTCCTTGCTCTTGGTTCTTCGAGTGTCGGAAAACAACAAAATTTGAAACTAGGCTCTAAACCAGCATTTAAACTGGAAAAGGAGCAAAAGATCTGCAGATAAGACATAGCTGGTTGACGGCTTATCGATTGGTCATTTGGGCATCACTTTCGATATTTACTCATTACAGCTGAATGAAAATAACACAATAGTATTCCATATTTAAGTTCTGCGTTATCATGCCATCACAATTTGTCCTTTATCAAGCTCTTAATAGGCATTTGTGGCTCTTGGCTGGAAATGGTCACAATGTAATGGCTCATCATTGCATTTATAGTGTAACACCGTCATCACAGGATCTTTCTTGGCGAATTAGAATGTATAAGTAGTCAGTGAGAATGACTTGTAGATGATGTTTTTGCATCTGATGTTTTGTTTTCAGAGCATGAGTCAGGTGAGCAGTGAGAACTCTCTCCCACAGCTGCCACTGCCCTGCCTGCACAGCTCACAGACACGCGTGTTCTTCGGCCATGAGCGCAGACTAGCTGAAGGTAAGCAGCCTTCGTCTGTCTTGCATTCCCTGACACAACAAAAGCAAAAATCACCCCCAAAAATGTGTATCAAGTCTGTTGTTATTTGCACAGAGTCAAGTTGTAATATGTAGTGATATGTTATATTTATAATCTAAGGTAATATTGGAATAGTTGATTAGTGAAACGGTTGTGAAATTGTACGCAAACGAATTGTTCGAAGTCGTCGTAAAATTGATCATTAGGCCATATCTCCCTAACGCTTCGGGTTATTCTCACCAAACTTGCTGTGTGTTATGAAAACTATGGTGTGAGGTGGCTTGTACAGTTTTGGCGTAGCGCCACCTAGTGGTCAGGAGATACAAAAAATTTCTATTTTTGCAAATATCTCATGAGCTCTTGGGCCAAAATTCACAAAATTGGTCTCATTGCATTCAGATGGCCATTCTGATTCGATTGATATCCAATTTTTGGCCATTTTGAATTTTAGCCAAAAATGCCATATTTTATTAACGCATTGAGGTATTGCCACCAAAATTGGTATGCATGTTCAACTCAATGCCCTAAAAGTGCTCAAAAAAAATTTGGACCAGCGCCACCTTTTGGTCAAAAGTTATAAAAATAGGCTAATAACTTCTGCTTTGTTAACTTTATTGTCACGTGACTGGCCTTGATAGATTCCTTGGAAGGTCGTGCATGCATTGATACCAAACTTTCCATAATTTGACCAACTTCCTGTCTGCCATTGTTACACGAATTGAAACGCTACTTTTTCAAACTCCTCCTAGACCGTTGGTTTGATTTTCACCAAATTTGACTGAGGTCATCTTCAGACCATGCTGACAAAAAGTTATCAAATTCGTAACTTTTCGCTTAGTAGATTTTGTGTATTACACTGACAAATGTGCTGACTTGATGCCAAACAACATGTTGAGGCTGTATCTCTGCGATGCTTAAAGATATCGACACCAAATTTTAGGTGTCTCATTGTCATATCAAATTGAACAAACAATAACAATTTGGTGACAGCGCCATCTATGGTTCAAGAGTTTTAAACCATTTATTCATTAATAATGACACTTACAAATTTGGTAATAACTTTTGAAAGCATATTCTAATTTTGAAGAAATTTAGCTCAAATTATTCCTTACATAGATACCCTATATGCCATAATTGCTAAAACTTTGTCCGCAATTTTGAATTGGTTCAAAAACGTACTTATTCAAACTCCTCCTAGGCCATTGGTCCAAATTTGACTCATGTGATCTTCAGACCTTGCTGGCAAAAAGTTATCAATTTTGTGTTGATAGGCAATACTGTTGTTGTTAACTGCACTGACAAATAGGCTGGTACAATGCCAAACTGCATCTGAGGCTGTAATAGTGCAACGCTGATACATATTGACACAAAACTTAACGGGTGTCATTGTCACCTCACATTGACCACGTTACGTAAATTTGGTAACAGCGCCACCTACTGGTCAAAAGTTATAAACCAGTAAATTATTCAAATTCTTATGTTTTTGCTTACATTTCCAGTTAAATGGACTTCAAATGTATTCAGAACTTATTGTTTCACTTCATCTGGTGCTATAAAAAGCTTGCTGTTCATGGCCTCTGGACTGCTTTTTTATGGTGCCTCTGCATGGCTTGGCCCCGCAATTGCTGCTTGCAGCTATATTTATAGTTATGATAGTTATTTGATAACACGCAGGAAATGTTCATAGGCCAAAGACATGACCAAAATGAAATAGTCTTTACATATACAGCAAGGTAAGTGTGCTGTAAATGTAAATACAATATTTTTGCTGTAATTGATTTACAGTGAGTTACTGGCGAACTGCTGCCGCTGATATTCTACAGGAAATTGTTAACAGTGTACTTAAATACATTGATGACCATAATTATAAATAATATCATCATTCATTCATATATTTTCTTTTCGGCTTAGTCCCTTTATTAATCTGGGGTCGCCACAGCGGAATGAACCGCCAACTTATCCAGCTGCAACCCATCACTGGGAAACATCCATACACACTCACACACATACACACACACACACCACAGACAATTTAGCCTACCCAATTCACCTGTACCACATGTCTTTGGACTTGTGGGGAAAACCGGAGCACCTGGAGGAAACTCACGCGAACACGGGTAGAACATGCAAACTCCACACAGAAACGCCAACTGACCCAGCCGAGGCTTGAACCAGCAACCTTCTTGCTGTGAGGCGAATGTGCTACCCACTGCGCCATCCTGCAGCCTAAATAATATCCAATTAAACGATTCAAGTAATCATACCAAACGTTTGAATAGTAGTTTGTGTATTAAGCATTTGTGTGATGAACTGGCTGTAATTGTATTTCCTCTTCACACACACACACACACACACACACACACACACACACACACACACAC